>CATQJL010000112.1:78077379-78316448 GCA_958299035.1 Cylicocyclus nassatus
AAGTATTAGCGTTACTGTTATGCTGCTCCAAAAGCCATGACGATAACATCGCAGAGACTGCGCAGATCAGACAGCAAATATAAGTATAAGAAAGAGATTAAAAATCTGAATTGAAAGCTATCTAGGTCATCCTTGGAATTGTGCAGAGAATTTTAGTCACCGATGAAAAAAAACCGACAGAACTTTCGGGACAACCCAATATTTTGTATCCTTGGATTTTCACCCTATTTTCGTCCCTGCTTCCGCAACGTTAAATGCATAGTGCTGTTCATTATTCTGAGCGAAAGCCCCTGTAATACTGGTTATGCGTACTCGCTCAAAAAATAATTATGTAAAGTAAGACGCTTTCTGCACCCTTTTATTTGATTTTGGTATGCCCGGCTTCGGCTTGTCTCGTCGGTGAGCTATGATGTAAATTAACATTTCCTACTTCTATGCAGCATCTCCCGTCCCTGCCCCAATTTTTCCGAGCTTCCAGTTTTAAACTACGAGGTCGCTGCAAAAGTTTGTCAGGTTTGAATGCGCTCTCAAATCTTGCATCTAAAGCTAAATGTGTGTGTGTGTGTGTGTGTGTGTGTGTGTGTGTGTGTGTGTGTGTGTGTGTGTGTGTGTGTGTGTGTGTGTGTGTGTGTGTGTGTGTGTGTGTGTGTGTGTGTGTGTGTGTGTGTGTGTGTGTGTGTGTGTGTGTGTGTGTGTGTGTGTGTGTGTGTGTGTGTGTGTGTGTGTGTGTGTGTGTGTGTGTGTGTGTGTGTGTGTGTGTGTGTGTGTGTGTGTGTGTGTGTGTGTGTGTGTGTGTGTGTGTGTGTGTGTGTGTGTGTGTGTGTGTGTGTGTGTGTGTGTGTGTGTGTGTGTGTGTGTGTGTGTGTGTGTGTGTGTGTGTGTGTGTGTGTGTGTGTGTGTGTGTGTGTGTGTGTGTGTGTGTGTGTGTGTGTGTGTGTGTGTGTGTGTGTGTGTGTGTGTGTGTGTGTGTGTGTGTGTGTGTGTGTGTGTGTGTGTGTGTGTGTGTGTGTGTGTGTGTGTGTGTGTGTGTGTGTGTGTGTGTGTGTGTGTGTGTGTGTGTGTGTGTGTGTGTGTGTGTGTGTGTGTGTGTGTGTGTGTGTGTGTGTGTGTGTGTGTGTGTGTGTGTGTGTGTGTGTGTGTGTGTGTGTGTGTGTGTGTGTGTGTGAAAACAGGGAAACTGAGCTATCATCAGTATACCGAGAGTCGTGGCAAAGCACTAACCTGATACCGTGCATCATTTGTTTTTATGGTAATTGATGTCTTATCTCTTCCAAAAGCTGTTGGACCATAGTGCATAATTGACGTGTATTTGTACGTGCCAAAAGCAACCATATTGGGAAGCTTATCGAACTGACTTTTTGAACCGTTCTCTGAAATTTGCTTTTTCTGATTAAACAGTTTGAAGAAGATTCAAGTGCTTTCGCCTCATTATCAAAACTGTTCTTGTTTGCTCACTGATGTTTTCGTAGTTAATTGTGATGTATTCATCGCGGTCGGGACGCTGATGTTCGTGTGAGAGTCCCACTACATGAAGCAGCTCGTGAAGCACTGTTTCTACGTTCAAGCAACTGAACACTTACTACTTTAAAGCACATACATAAAAACTCCTAATAACGATAAAACAAATCATCTACTAATACAAGTCTATAAACCTATACAAAGATGCTGAGCTCCATATAGATGAAACAAAACGCAAGTCTAAACTATACCAAAGCTTGTTTTTGCTATCTACGCGCTACGCTCTGCTTTGTGGGCAAGCTTCCAAACTCAATACAAAAAATTCACACTTTAGAAACGCTGTGACTGATACTGGATAAAATTGCGTTTCCTCCGTTTTCTCTAAGTTCTTATCACCAGTGGTTGACTAAAGCAAGTAAAAATAATTTACGCCGGAGCCTTTGTGCCATATTTTCGGCCATTTATCTACACTGGAGCATATTGGGTTTTTTGACGGCCTTTCCGTTGAAGTAATGCAAAAAAGGCTTGTTCTGTACCCGCACGTTTTACTTTGTAGTATACCCAGCTCTGGGTATGGTAACAATGTGGTAACAATATCTGTATCGCTAAAGGTAATACAAATTTGATCTTCTTTGAAACTTACCTTCCTTGCTGATCTCGTTTGTGTGTTCGGAGGTAAGAGCTGCTGCTCATGCTTTCAAGTACTGGGTCTTGAGTCTATGTATGACATGTGCAAAAAACAAAGGTTTGGAAATTAAACTTTTTGGGCACCTTTTCTGAAAGTGATCAACTCACAGAAATAGCTGAAATGCTGCTCACTGGCTTAGGCGATGCTCTTTGCTAGCTTTATATTAATCACTCATGCATGGATGTGCATTACTACGACCTTAGAAACCACTCAAAACCTACGTTCCTTGTTTATCGGCTTGAAGATTTAAAAGCATTGGAGAAGCTCTAACGTGTGTGACGCATCTGAATAAAATCGCATTTCTACGATAAAGCCTCTGCTGCATAAAACGATTTTTTTCTGATTACCCATCCGGAGTATTTTGTATTTTAAGATAAGGGTATTCGCTTCCCCTTTTTCTGAAAACTATGCATGTGTTACTTTGAATGCGTTGCATTGCATCAGTTATATTCTTCAGCTCTCCCTGGTCTGTAAAATAGTGATTGCCAATGTTTTGGAGGAGCGTAACATAAAAGCTTACTATAAATCCCTGTAATCATGTACGGAATAATGTAAGATGGACCTTCTCGCTGTTTCCAAAGGCGATAGTCTTTTTGATGGGATTCATACATTCCATGAATTCTGTAAAGACAACTTTGCATGACCGTAGATTGCCTGTATTAGATGAAAAAAGCGCAATGCTAGCAGTTTCGCGCGCACTTAAGACAACTGTTCCTGGCTCCTGTTTGACGGCACCGTTCACTCATATTGGGGATGGTGCCTCTTTCCAAGTAATCGCTCAACTTTTGCTGCAAACCATGAATTCTTCAGCAAGAAAATTGCTCTAAAAGTTATAACGGCCAAAGCGCCACCGTTAATATGAATGATCTAAAGATGACGATCTAAAGATGGCAAATTCGCAATTGAGCTTCAGCGTATCTGGAGTCATCCTAAGTCGTCTTTCATTATATTAGGTTGGCCCGGAAGCTCGCTCGCACTATCTTCAAAATTTCATAATTTCTTTCATGTTAACAGGACTTACATAATCTTTACTTTATTTGAAAGAACAAATTATGCGTGATGCAACAGTTTCTCAAGAACTATCGAACACACAAACAGTGCGGGAATTGAAGCTGTAGAAAAAAACTGAATTAAACTCAATACAATTGAGAAAGTCAAACTTTGATTTATCTGTGTGGTTGCCAAAAATCTGAAACCTGCAATGAAAACGGAGCAATTGATATTATAGGTTTTATGGCCTGGTCTGTCCGTTTGAGCAAGAACGTTCGATTGATTTTATTTTTGGGAAGTTATGATTTTTTTGTGTATGAGTACAAAACGGCAAAATTGATTTTTTGGCATTTGTGCGAAAATTACTTCTATGGAAATGCACAATTAGCACAAAACCTTCTCGGGTAAGGGGCAGGTCATAAAATCAGATATGCCAGATGCTATGATTTCTGCGGCTTTTATCTCCTATATAGATGTTTGAGTGTTTGGAAGACTTTCAAAAATATTCAAAACTTATGCAAATCCATTGAAAATATGAGCTATAACTTTTCAAAATCGGCGCAAACGAATTTTTGAGCCAAGCTAATTTATTTAGAATTTCATCGATATCTGTCCAGCCCATTTTCAAACTATTATATTCAAGCCACCCACTTATCCAACTTCGCTACTTCTGCCTTCTGCAGCGGTCTTCTCGCTTCGGAACACATCTTTTGCAGCACGATTTTGGCTTTCACTGGATTAGGAGTCCCGCTATTATGAAGCTCCGAAATCTCACCACCCTCAATTTTGGTGAACCGCGCTTTTAAGCGGTGCCAGCCTAACTAAGCCATTGCAGCGAACACGCGGTAACTCAGCAACTGCTTTCTTCAACAACAAAGTTCACCTCGTTCTTTCCGTTTCCTGGTCCCCCACATCACCTCCCGATTCCGTTTCCTGGTCTCGCACATCACCTCCCGTTTCCGTTTCCTGGTCTCGCACATCACCTCCCTCCTGTTGAGAAAGATCAAAAGGTGGACCCTAAAAGTGTCTGTCAACATGATTGTTTTAATTTGAATTAAAAAATGTTCTCACTCTTTCTGGCGATACCAGGTGAAGGTATTCAAATGAAAGAAGAATCAACAAAACTTTCAAACCACTCATCTAAAATGAAAACTTATCGTCATAATCACACAACTTTTCAAGTCTTATTTTTTCAATAGCTGAGATTCTGTTCGAGTATCGTGACCTCTCGGTCAAACCAAGCTCTATAAGTGCAGTGCTCTATAAAATCCCATAGATAAGAGCGGTTTAATTTACCGGTGAAAAATATATTGGAAGAACTTGAAATTGAATGCAGTCACCCCTCTATGATGGATAGATAAATAAAAATCGGAGAAGAAGTTTAGAAGAAGCTCCGCCCTTCAACTCTAAACCCCGCCCACTTAATGAACAATTCATATAGAAAAATAGCGATTTTGAAGGAATTTCGGAATTCCTACATGAATTCCTTATTAAGTGGGCGGGGTTTAGAGTTGAGGGCGGAGCTTCTTCTAAACTTCTTCTCCGATTTTTATTTATCCATCCATAAAGTTAGAGGGATGACTGCATTCAATTTCAATTTCTTCCAATTCATTTTTCACCAGTGAATTAAACCGCTCTTATCTATGGGATTTTAGGGTACTTGCAGTGACACCATTTCAAAAAGTGCAGAACCTTCTGCCGCACTACCGTTGTATTCAGGAGGTGCAAGTAAAAGGAAAAAATAATTAAGGTGGACGAGAGGAAATGGAAGAGACATAAAACTTTGCGAAAGGTCACACATATTTCGAGCTTATATGCGATGTATTTTTGCAATAGGGTGAGCAATATCATGTATCAGAACTATGAAAAGTCAACAAACCTTTGATAAAAAGTCAAATATCTTGTGAGACCTTTTAAAAAGTCATTTGTTCAAAAACACGAAGTCCAGAAGCAAGGAATATTAAAAACAACCACAAAATCATGCACGTGTTTTTTTCTCAACGCACAGCATTGGCCAAGGCACTCATCATTTTGACATTACTCATAAGGCCCTGGTATTTTCAGTCACACATACTTCAAGCTCATAAGCAATGCCTTTTTTCAATAAAGGTGCAATATCATTTATCTGAACTATGAAAAATCAACAAACCTTCAATAAGAAGTCGAATAGACCTTGTGAGACCTTTGAAAACGTCATGTAATGAAAAACATGAAGCTCAAAAGCAAGAAATATTGAAAACAACCACGCAGTCATGCGCGTGTTTTTTTCTCAACGCACAGCGTTGGCCAAGACACTCATCATTCTGATATTACCCTCCAAGACCCTGCTTTTCAGTGTAGCACGAACGGAAATGCTTGTGTCATGGGCTCTATTACAATACTGTAGAAGCGCTCCCAATTTTTCAGCGAAAACGCAATCATGCTGAGGCGACGTTCATCAGATTGGCCAAAACACACGTCGCAACGCCTTTTCAGGGAGACCAGCCCTAGGCCCAAGGGCACCATGCACCTCAGCTCGGTGAGGAGCGTCTTCCGATAAGTGAAGGTATCATGAGTGCAGTAAACTTACCACTACGTAAGCTTACTGCACTGGTCTTGCAAAATTCTAAGGGCTCTCCTTTGAGGCTGAGAGAGATTAGTGAATTTCGGAGTGATGTTAATTGCGATTTAGCTTATCGTACATCCACGATCTTTCGGATAAGGTAAGATACCTAGTGGGTAGTAAATCCTAAATTTTTTTCAGGTGTTTGCTCAGACGAACACTCAGTGAGCTAACCTAATAACAACGTTTATACATTTGAGCTGGTAGCTGTGTGCTCTGAGAACAATAGTTCTTGTTTGTTCTGAGATTACTAGTCGATTCTTTTGTCGAGATGTCACCCTTCAAGAGTACAGTGAATGTTCATACATAGCACTTGTTATCTGCGAAGATGAATATGTTTTTTGTTATGCTTTTGTCATAAGGTAGGTAGGCACATTGGGCACATTGTACATGAGACAACAGTGTCATTCGCTTCTTCAATCACATTATCGTAACTCAAAATAAGACGCTAGTTTGCCCATTTGCCTGTTGGTTTGTTACGAAATCACAGTAAGGAAATCACATTGCTAGCGCATGTGAGAGCTGCATAAGAAGCAAGCTTCATTTTTGTGATTATTGAGCGGTCTCTCGATTGAAGAATGATTGGAAAAAATTACAATTCATTACCACCACGTAAGTTTACTGCATTGGTCCCGCAAAATTCATAAGGGCCCTTCTTTGAGGTTGAGAGAGATTAATGGATTTCGGAGTGATGTTAATTGCGATTTAGCTTATCGTACATCTATTAGGTTGGCTCAAAAGCTCTGGGACATTTTCGAACCGGATCTGTTATTTTTCGAAACCTAATTTATGTACATCCGAAAAAGGTACCATTCGATAGAGCAAAGCAAGCTCTACAAGATGGTTTGCAAAAGTTCGCACCAGCATCGACCCAGCGTAAGTTTACACCCAAAATCTGAGTTGTACTGAAATACAAAATCGCAAAAAATTCATATCTTCGTTCAAAATCCTTCTGATCACGAACTTGCTCACAAAAGCACATCACACCAGACACTCATTTGCATTGTTCCTGGATTTTTTACTCAACTGTAAATCAAGAACGAAGCTACGTTGTTCACACTCATGGAATTGTATAGTGCAAGCTTATAGAAGTATAATCTTGAATAAGCTTTCTACAGCAGGGTAAAGCGGGGGGTGCGGCACGCCACACCGGGGGCTCGTAAGGGAAGGGGTAGGTGAGGGGGGCCCGCTTTTGACCCAAGGTCTAAAGCGTTTTTCAAGGGAAAAAGCACTGCAGCCAAGTGTTTAGATGTGCCACGTTCTTTCCCAACTACCTCTGACAACCCAGCCAATGTAATCGAGAGAAATACGAAATGGACTCTTGGTTGAGATTATGAAATATAGATGGTTCGCCAGATGAGACTGATGGATGACTAGATGGTACACTGGAAATGTTCGCAATTTTGGTGGAAGGTGGAAAGGTGGAAAAAAGGTAGAAATGTTCGCGTGTCTTGTTCTGTGCTGCCATTTACACAGCCGGCTGTGTTTGGAGAAATCTGATTATTTCAATTAAAGATGCAATGCAGAATTGAAGAGATATAGTTTCGCTGTACAAGCTGTGTAACTAAATTGACTTGACGACGCTATTGAAGTCCTGCAAAATTCAGGTTCCATGACACAAACTTGCAGATACCTTATGCTTACCGTAACCTACCGTACCGCTAATCAAGTATAATTATCGTAACCAGCATGTCGAATAACCCCTATGCCCCAAGTTTCAGCGAACTCTGAGGTCTCCAAGTAGTAAACGAGCTTGTATGAAGCAGGAATTTAAAACATGATTAACTTCATTTTAAAGGTGAGTAAGCTACCTCTTCTTGCACTCAATACAAAGCACTACCCCTTCTCTCCTTGCGTGAGAAATCCCATTTCAAGAGACCTCCAAGCTGTGGAATCAGAAAACTGCCAAGTCCCACCTACAAATTTCAGTGGCTGTGCTTTCCCTAAATATTACTCAGAGCTAACAAGGAAAGGGTGACCTTGGCCTTTTGAAATGAAACGTACACCATTGAGTGCATCTTGAAGCGCTGATTCCAAATCTGTTTTCAATATCTGCTGGCTCTTACAAAAGAAGTTGTGAACATTTCTTCTCGCCAAAATTTGCACCTATATTGATGCGGGATTCACCAATATTGTTAGAATGCTCATTTACGCACTGGAAAAGAGCGTACAGATAAAGGAAAGCTTCACGTTAAGCTCAGAAAAACTGTAACCGATATGTCAGAGTCTAAAAAGTCTGGACACTGATGATCTTGACCGCCTAAATCTCGCAAAATCAATATGGAAAAAAGTCCATAACTTCGTTTAGGAAGTCGCACAGCAGATACTGAACATAGATTTAGAATCAGGGGTCCAAAGACGCACCTACTGGTATACATCTCGTTGCAAAAGGCCACGGTCACCAAATATCCTTCCCTCTTAAGAAGACGAATCAGGCTTAAATCACTCCTATGAAATCTACGAGGTTTAGGCTAACGATTCGTATAAATAATGTTTACTAAAAATGTCTTTTTGATATAGTTAATGGGGTGCGGCACCCGCCCCCCCCCCCCTCAAAAGCTGCGGCTGCCGCAGCTTTTAAAGGGGGGTGCCGCACCCCATTAACTTACCTTCAAAAAGCTCAAATGAAGGCTTTTATACTATTCTACTAAGCCATCCTTCCCGTCTTCACATTAGCATTTGCCCCTCCCCCCCCCCCCCCCCAAGCGCGTCCTCTAAGGGCCGCATGCACTAACATGGCCGCGGGGAGGGGATCGCAGCTTAAAAGAAAGCTTCATATTTCAAAACTCCAGATACTTGGATTTCACGTTGAGTACCTATCCGTAAGTATTCCTACTATCCTTCACTACGAACATGTTGAACAGGAGCGAGAACCTGCACAAATCGCATTTTCCAGCTTTTGTATGATCCCTAATGATCCCCAGCGCTTTTCTTTGAAGTCATTTTTCTTTCTCCGAAGTTGACGAAAAACTTCCAAAGTTGTGCATATTATCTAACCCAACAGTGCTAAGTATGTTGCTGATAAGAACAAATGATGTTTTGAAGTCATGAAATTTTCGATGATCCACAGGTCGAAATTTGGGGTATACCGAAAAATTCGATTTTTCAAAAATTGATTTGTTCTCATCAGCAACATGCTTAGCACTGTTGTGTTAGATGTTCAGTATAACTTTGGAAGGTTTTCGTTAACTTCGGAGAAAGAAAAATGACTTTGAAGAATAGATGTTCGTCCCCCAGGGATCATCAGGGGATCCTACAAAAAGCTGGGAAATGCGGCTTGTACAGCTTCTCGCTTCTGCTCAATATGTTCATAGTGAAGGATGGTGGGAGTACTTACGGACATGTAGACAGCGTGAAATCCAGATATCCGGAGCTTCAGGATATGAAGCTTTCTTCTGAAGCTGCGATCCCCTCCCCAGCGGAAATGTTAGTGCATGCGGCCCTAAGAAAAGATACAGGGATTTTCTGAACCCCTATGCGCTGAAGGCACGGCTCTGAAAACCGTTAAAAATATTGGGGTACGGTAGTGCTCGAAGTTGCGAATACACCAAGGCGCGAGCCACGAGGATTTGAAATCCGCTTGCTAAAATCTCATTTTCGGCTTTTTCTCTATTTTTCACCCTCTCTCATCTCATACTCTCCCCATTTTTTTTCTCGAGTTCGCTCTTCCGCTATTTCGCTTTCGTACTCGTCTCTCGTTATTTCGTTTCCGTTGTTTTTCGTGTTCGTTTTTTGTTTTCGTTTCTGTTGCATCCTTTGCTTGTCTCTTGAACAGGCTTTAAACTTTTTCATTCAGATGAAAGGATGAATAGTGAACAGTTGCAAGATTTTCTCACCGATCTGTCGGAGCTACCATTGGTCTTGAACTGGAACGGAAATCTATCTTTGGGATGCAATCACGTTACAGTCTCAGAAACGGTAAGTCATTTTTATACATAGCATTCGTTGAAACGATAAGTATACTTATCGTTTCCGATCAAACTTTTGGCGAAACTGAACACGAAACACTCTATGAAAAGTTTAGCCCTATTTTTTATGCAATGTTACAGGTGTTGTTCCATTACTGACCACAAAACGAGTGTATTGGAAAAGGAGATAACAGCAATCACAGCAATCAACCTTCTGAGAAGAATGTGAAGGTTTGCAAGGGTTTTCTGAATGTTTATATATATTCAAGTCTTTTTTCTTATTGATGGTAACTATTGATGATTGTTATTTTTACATTAGGCTCAACACGCTTTTGGTATTTTCCATTTTGAATGGTGCATCGTATAATGTGCCATATTGCCCGATTTTTGAGCTTATTCGGTTTCATCTTCTTTCATATTGCTCCGTGAAGAGTGTTTTAGGCACCTGTCATACCTTGGTCAAAAGCGCCCAAAAGGACCTAAATTTTTTGATCGCTTTTCACTTTCTCCAGCTTTTGACACACGTTCTGCGTTAATCTAAAAGCAGGCGAAAGCGTAATGTGTGCGAGGACGGATGAAAAATGTGAAGAAAGATCAAACCAAATTGAGTGATTTTGAACCATTTGAGTGAAGTCTGACAGGTGCTTTAGGCCCCGGTTAGACTTCACGCTACTTAATCGTTGCGATCTAATCGCCAAAATTTCCATTCATTTTCATTTCACATTCAAAAATTTCGGGCTGGAAAAGTAACACAACCGAGTGCAAGTTGATCGGCATCGAATGATGTTGTAACAGTTGACTCGTCGCGATTCAGTCGCGACGATCAAATCGCGTGAAGTCTGCCCGGGGCCTTAGAATACCAAGAGAGACATTCTGCTCAATATATTAGGCTCATCTTTGACTTAGATATGGGATGCAAACGGATAGCGGGAGTTTCTTGACTCACTTAGATTCACAGACAGAGCACAAGGCGATCTCGGTCCAGTTTACGGCTTCCAGGTTTTTTTTCTATGTGTTCCGCTTCAGTACGGCAGTATAGGAGGATTTTCACACAGTGGCGGCATTCTGGGGCTGAGTACAAAGATGCAGACGCGGACTATGAGGGCCAGGGTGTTGATCAGTTCAGTTAGCGGATGTCATCCACGAAATTCGCACAAATCTAGATAGCCGGCGCTTATCATGAGCGTTTGTGGTAAGTTACGTTGCCGAGCTTTTGTCTGAAGAATTGTAGCTTATGGTTTAGATCTGAAGTTGATGGATTTGCCACCGTGTCATACTCTGTGCCAGTTTTTCGTCATGGACGGAGAGCTAAGTTGTCAGCTTTACTAACGGAGTAGTGATATGGTACGTTTTATGTTTTCATCTCGTTGCTTTATCTCAATGCTTTCCACATTTTCTGATGTTGTCTTATTGTTGCTTTGTAGGGGTTGTTGTACCATGTAACATTGCCAGCTATGTTCTTTTCACTCATATGATTTGCACACGTTTGCGGTCTGAAGGTTCGCATTTAGTTTCTTTTCTTCGTTTTGCATTTTGACATGAAATTCTTCCGTTGTTCATTGGTTACATCAAAATCGACCATTTCAGTTGAAGCCAAACTATAAAAAAAACGTTTTTATTGTAGGCAGGTATCTCGTTCACCCTTTGGGTGATACGCATATCTATGTGAATCACATAGATTCACTTCAGACGCAGGTTAGATAGTGTTGAATAATGCTTACGATATCATAGCAATTCCAGCTGTAACGGACTCATACTGCATTTCCTACCGTGGAATTTGGCGATGGAATCAACAGCATTGATGACTTCACATACGACAAGATTATACTGAAGAACTACCAACCACAACCTGCAATCAAAAAAGAGATGGATCTTTAGATTTCCTTCTTTTTTTTACATTTTCATCATGTTCTGCTAAGTTTTCGAGTTCCTTTTGTAATAACTTTTTTCTTCTAACTTTTATTTGGAATGTCTAAGCAGCATACGGGTAAAATCATGCTTGCTGAAGAAGTGGGTTGAAATTGGCATAATTTCGCAGTCTACTCGCAAACCATCGATTTGTTTACATCACATTTCTCGGAGTAACCTCTCTAAGATTTGTGCTTTTTTTTCAAAGGATAAAAGTTTTACATAGAAAGCCAAACATTTGTGTCTATTTGACTTATCCTTGCCAACGTTTTTATATCATGAGACTGTATCAAAACACCCAACCAGGGATTATGTAAGCTTGATCTTTCAACATGAGATTGTGGAAGTATAAGGATAGAAAATCCACTTGATTCGCGATCAGGCGGATCAAGAGGATCAACTATGGCGTGTTCCTCATCTCCACAAAATGTTTGAAATGCTAGTTCTCACGATATCAGTAGTTCTCAGCTCAGATTTGTGTTTTTATAGAAATGCTGGAATCTTCTCGCAACTCTATGTTCTTCAAAGAGGCTAAAGAACAGCAAGAAGCATTGGAAGAGTTGATATGACTCGCAGTAGTCAAGCTCAGATTGAGGTTACACTCTATCTTCGTTTTCTACTATTTTGTATTGTAGCCTAATGCCAGGGGCGACGTAAAAGGAAAGGGCGGGGGTAGAAAATGGTGGGGGTGGGATCGTGTCGGGGTCCGGCCCAAGGGGGGAGGTCGTATCCGGCGGTCGTGTGCCACACTCCCCGCTTGACCCTGTTCTACAGGCCCTAGTTTCAGAAAATTACCGAATTGAGCTCTCCTCACGCGGGTGTTCCATGCTAAAATCAATATTATTCGACAACTAGGGCTTACGGAAGGCTAAAAAATTACGGTTATACTTCTAAAGGCTTGTACTACTCAATTGCGTGGGTGGAAACAGCACAGCTTCGTATTTATTACAACTTGAAAATTTTCGTTTTCTTGATTTCTAAGTGAGGAAGAAACTTAGAAACGATACATATGAGTATCTGATGTAGTGTGCAATTTTTGCGAGCAAGCTAGAGATTTGTAGGATTTTTTTTGAACGAAGATAGGAATTTTTCGCGATTTTTTGAATTTCAGTACAACTCAGATTTTGAGTGCAAACTTACGGTGGGTAGGAAGCTGGTGCGAACTTCTGCATACCATCTTGTAGAGCTTGCTTCGTTCTATCGAATGGTACCTTTTTCGAATGTACATGCATTAGGTTTCGAGAAATAGCAGATCTCTTCGAAAATGTTCCAGAACTTTCAAGCCAACCCAATATAAAAGCATTTTAGTGAGCGAACTTGGTAACACTATGATTAATATGCCATATCATCTATCTAAATTGAGATTTTCAAAATAAGTCTTTAGTCTGTTCTGCCAACGGATTCTTGTAGGAGCTAACTCAAAGCTTCCTATAAATAGAAGGCTATAAAAGGCAATCTCTAACGGCTGAATACTGCGCAGAGAGTCCTCTCAAGAGAAGGCGGGTGAACTTTGTCAGGATTTGTATTCACGCAGCGTCTTTTATTGGGCCTTTAGTAAAAACCACTCTGAAAATCAGAACGTGCAATTTTTCCGTGCAATTAAGGCATAGACCAGAGGAACTTAGAAGTGGGCTATTTTGATGAATTCGAAACGGACTATCTGATTTCTCTCCTTCTCTATATTGAGATCGCCATAAGTTTTGGCTAAATCAATGATCTTGGATCATATTTTTAGCCATGGAGATGTTCAACCCCACGCTCATAGAAGCTTGCTGTAGATTCATAATGAGAAGGGTTAGCTGAACCAGGCATGCTTACAAATTGTTTGCATTCCCCTTTAGATAGAACTTCAATTGCGTATTCTTGGTAAAATTTTTTGAAAACAGTGCTATTGAAATGTGCACAACCCGAGCCTTTTTAAAATTTTACGCTACATGAATTTAACAAAACCACCCCACAGTTTGTGTCGCGGAATGAAATTTAATCATTGGCTAATCATAACGTTTGTAATTTTAGGTGTAAATAATCCGCATTGGTGGTTTACAACTTCTTTAGTAAGCAAGTTCTTTCCACAAGAAACGTCGAATGTTGTGATTAGCCAGTGGTTACTGCTTGCAAGCATGATAGCAACCTCAAGTTGCAACAATTCTATTTAGACGAAATTGGCCGATGGTAAAGCTCGGTCAGGTTAGGTGACTGAAACGAGGGCCTCAAACCAACTTTGACTAGCGGCCACGCCCTCATGCTTTAAAATGCGACCTGACCTGACATGTGAGCGTCAGGGCACCTGTCGCTATGATCTTACCTAATTTCATGAGAGCAGCGTCGATTTTAGATGATCTTACGAAAATAGTTTGCAAAGGATGAGACGCAAAAAAATTAAATCCGTAGATTGTTCGTGATAACTTACGCGACACGTAATGTGACATTAGATTGAGAATAGAGTGTACGAAACTGTACATATTTTGCTGCACGGATATTGTCTCAGTTTTTGGTTTGACTCTTTCGCTTTCGTTTGGAATATTTCTCACACGTGGCTAAGATCCATATAAAGAAATTTGAATAACAGCACTTCGATTGGGTTTCACTTCTAATATAATACCATCCAGATACTATAAAGTTTGTGACTACTGTTTATTGTAATATATACCAGCTTAATTGAATTGAAGTTTAATTTGATTTTATTCATCTCATAAAGTTTCATACATATCACAAGATGATATTATGTAGTTGACGATTCTCTGTCGTGGAACCCGTTAGGCTTTCTCATACATATCCCGCAACAGTCACTTATTACAGTTTGGCATTTGGTGACCAGGTAACGGGTGTGATGAGGACCTGAAGCGAACGCAGAGTAATTGTAGTGGACTTCACAAAAAAATGCCCAAACCTGGTTCTCTCTGATGATCCCCCAAGGCTCCAGCCCAGAGCGGTTCGAACATTTCCGTGATCTTTTTAACATCCTCTCTGCGGAATCCATGTTTCAAGTAGAGAAGGCGGTCGTTCTGGTGGAACACAGAGAAAGGATGGATGCGTTTTTACTGCTGAATTACAATTAAAATGAAAGTTAACTTATCAATACACTTGGCCAGACATACATAAACGAATGTATTTGATGACTACTAACAAATTACCGACGACTTTCAACTTCCCGTTCCTTTTCTCTCACGGAAAATTGAAACTATGTATGACTTATGCTAAAGTAAAGTAGTACTGCTATTATTAACAATAGCAATACGTCCCATTCTAAGTTCCTACAAGCAAAGCGCAGTGGAAAGAGTGTACCTCAAGTAAGTCTCCGAAGACGTTCGAAATGAAATCTGCGATTACGTTGAGGTGTATAAAATCCTTTCACAATACTATGGGCGCCACAATTCTCGAAAGTGCCGGTTCTCTTTCAGTATGAATGTTGAAGAAAGGTCTACTATTGTAGATGTATTTATTGTGAATGACCTAATTTCACGAGTAGATGCATCATTTTTTTCATCATTCGCATCATCGTTTTTCTCAACTCAAACCTCCTGGACCCATCAGAAAATTTCGGGACCAAAGAACCTTAACCGTGCTGCTCCTTACCTAGAAGGATTGCGGGGGGGGGGGGCAGCGAACATTCTACTAGGCACAGTGGTGCGGCCGCACTGCTTGATGGAAAAAAAATGAAGAGGTGCGTCTTGCAGTTCTGAAATGTTGGAATACTTAATGGCATCACACCAAAACTCTATTGTGACAGTCATTCATAAGATACAGTAGATTGAGTGATCAGCGAAAGCAGCGTTATTCAATGAGGAAATGCGAAAGGATCTTGGGAACTGTAGTAGCGATATAAGGAGAAAATCCTGGTTACACTCACTTTTGTCACAGATCTGTAGGATGAAGTGTCTTGTAAATGGGCAAGTATTGTCGGATTTCCATATATCGTGGAAAGCTTTGCGAGATGGATAGGAAAGCAATCGGATAGCGACCGATACAAAGAATTGTTAGACATTTAATAAGTGATGCTATTTCCATCTCACAATGCTGAGTACACTCATGTAAACCAAGCAAACTTGAAGAAAGAGAGAGATGAGCACGGAAGATTAGATTAAAGGAGTAAGCCGAATAAGGCAGTGATTAATTTGCTGAATTATAGGGGCAAACCCGGGCATGGTCAGGTATGTAAGCTTAACACAAATAAAAGAGTCACTTGAACAACTATATGACTCAAAAAAAAAACGTCAAAAATTTTGCGATACATTGTCTCCCCTCCCTCCCATCCTCAAACTTGGTCCACCACCAACTTATTTGAACTGATAGATTACACTTATCGGATATCACGCTCTCGAAAGTGATGTTTTTTGATCAGTCACCAACCCATATATCGATAACCGATTTAGGTAAAATTCAATTCAATTTTCAAAACTTCTTTTCTGACAACTGCACTTTGTCCACGTTTTGCTCATTTAAAATTACCTGAGTTGAAGTTGTGAGATCCATATTAACTGTTTATTTGCGAAAAGCTTCTGCTTTCTAAGCAGGATTACATAAAATACCGATAACCCAGAAAGCGATTAGGAAATCAGACAAACCTATTGTGTTTGACTCACTTTTATTTGAAAATCTAGCATAGAAGTCTTGAAAATTAGCCAAACCTTGAGCATACAGAAATGAAAGGGTTCTGATAATCATCAAAAAGGTACAAAAGACCATAAGCCAAAAAAGCTGCTTTGATTGCAAGTATAGAGGCATTCAGGCGTTTATTATGTGAGGTTCTGAGTCATTTGAGAATACCGAGCTTTCGGAACAAAAGTTATCTTTTGGTTTTATATCGTGATGGCTGCTTCCGAACAATTATCAGCTATCAGATGATATACAAGATTTGGCTGATGACTACTTAAGCACATTCGCTAAAGGCACTGAAAATACTTGTGATACTGGCAAAATAATTGTCAATATCACTCGTTTTGGAACTATTAGGCTAGAAACTAAGTTTTGCAACTGGTTTCATTACTTCATTCTCATTCAACATGGCGCACTCAAAGTTTGGCATTATGTAGAATGCAATGTGAGCTACAAGAGAGCACAAGTTGTCTAAATTTTAAACACGAGATAGAAAAGTTTCAGGCGTTTTCCGAGAACTAGTGAAATTTGAAAATTTTTGGGGTTTCAAGCTAAAATAAAGCCTTTTGCAGCCTAGAAAATGCGCAGTAATCCGGGTTCGTTTGCAAATTATTGCTGGAGGTTGACTCTTTTGGTCTATTAAGAAAGAAACAAAATTTAGGGGCATGTCGAGATTTGGCGTCCTCATAAAGTCGAACGGTCGAGGCACGCAAGAGCTGCTGGGGACGACCGTCAGTGACTAAAGAGTCCGAAGCTCAAATTCCGCCAAGACTCTACATAGTAAGGTTATTTGACCTGCCAAACGCGAATATCACATTCATTTGTTGAATCAACGCCTTTTTCCTTGTTTAGGGTGAGACCCCATATCGTGCACCTACAGTAATTTTACAACAAAGCCCTTATCACGCAATTTCAATATCGTTTTCGTGATCAGCATGTCGGATAACACCCCTATGCCAAGTTTCAGCCAATTCCGTCAAACTTTGAATTTTTCCCCTTCATATCATGCACCTACCGTAACCCTCACTGCGACGTCAGAATTTAGTACGACAGCAGCTGCTCTTGTAGCTTACGTAATAACCAACGCAGTGGCAAAATTTGAGTGCGTCATGTTGGGTGAGAGGGAAGTTATGAGACCAGTTGCAAAACTTAGTTTCCAACCTAATATTACTTGGCGGTGTTAGTGGGAATGTAAAAAAAATTGGTAAACAACGTAGCAAATGAACAAAAATTGTACTATGATATGTGCAATTTTACGGAAAACAGACATATTTGGTGTTAAATTTCTTGATCAGGTTTATGGTTTTTTTCCTGTAATATTGCATAGAACCCCTAGTTCTCACAATACTCTGCGTATTCCAATTCCACGACGGCGGCCGTTGGTTGACGTCATGGGCCTCAGCGCATTGCCAAGCGTGCGGTTGATCTAGAGCGCATCGAATTCTAGACGTGCGCGTTTTCTAAGAAAGAACTCTTTGCCATTTGTAGAGGTTCGGTCAAGTGGATAAAACTGGTGCATCTTGTAAATCCTCTCATTCTTAAGCTGGGCATGGTTTTTTTGATTACGAATTTTCAGTTATTGCTATGCCGTAAACAGGTTGTTTAATGTGACATAACTTTATTGCCTGACGTTTCAGCAGGCCGTCTTCAGAGGTTAGAAAAACATATTAGGTTGGCTAATAAATAATATCGTTTTGACATGTTTCGAAGCTCAATAAAATTTCAAGTAACTGTTATTAGGTTGCAATTTTTTGTACGCCGGTGGCTTCATTCTGTTATCACATACTCACCAGATAGAATTCCTAAACGTGACAAAAGACAGTTATGACCTTATTGGCAGTGTAGTGGAACGCGTTAGTCGTTGATGATTTATTAGAAATACACGAAGGTTCCCCCTATAAATATCGGCGTACAACACGTAAACATAACAAGGTGCTGCAGGTGCGCCGCAGCCACTTAGGTCGCCTCAGTCTTAGCTATCAATAATGAGCGAGTTCTAGTTTACATTAAACAGCTCTACAACACCTCCCTCCTAAGATGAACAACGGTACATCTTAAAATGAGGATCACTTGAAGTCGTTCTAGTGATCGACGATGTCGGCTTGATCTAGTTGGAATCAGTGACGTGGTTGAAGTTGGTTTGTGTTCAGCGGCGTCCATGCCATTATCCAATCGACCTTCTTCGAAGAAGTGGTGTGTAATGAGTCAGGATGGCAATCCATTCCTGATCCACTGCGCATATGGTTCGCGTGCCGTCTCCATAATTGCTCATCTTCTGTCAGAACATCATATACGGCTTCTCTGTAGCGTTTCTTCACGTGTGCTGGAATCCATTTTTCATATCCGGAGCGAAAGTCACGAATCCACACAGCCTCTTGTGGCTGGTACGTTTTTCTTTCGTGCTCCAAGGTGGCGGTTGAAGTGCTTCTCCATAGTTTCATCCCCCCATTCCTTCTTCTGTAAAGTCTTCGTTCAGCAGCGTCTGCGATGTCCTCATCTGGCGTCCTAACAGCAGCTCGGCAGACGAACGTTGTCCTGCAGCAGTTGTACAAGGCATCCGTCGATAAGACTGCAGAAACTCCGCAAGCTTCTCTGCCGTTCCTTTCTCCTTAATTTTCTGAAAGGTTCTTTTGCAGATGTCCACAAACCTTTCCACTTGTCCGTTTAATTGCAGATGAAACGGGGGTGAACGTATATGTTTGATTCTTCTCTCTTCACAGAAGTCCTGAAACTCTTTTGCTGTAAACTGCATTCCGTTATCCGACACGATCACACGTGGATTTCCAATCGAACGAATAGCGATCTAAGTTCTTTTAGGGTTGCTGTGGTTGACGATGAAGGCATCTCAAACACTTCTGGCCATTTCGAGTAAGCGTCAACTACGACGAGATACATCTTACCACTCATCGGCCCTGCGTAGTCAATGTGAAAACGACTCCATGGTTTGTCTTCCATTTTCTATTTCATTTTAGCGGCTTCTTGACATTTTCTACAGCGGCGCATCGAGTCTTCAATGTGTCTGTTGATGCCCGTCCAGTATGCGAATCCTCTCGCGAGCACCTTCATTCTTGTCATTCCAGGGTGTCCCTCGTGTAACCGCTTCAAAACCTCTTGTCGCAGCTAGACTGGAATGACTATGCTGTGATCAAAATACAAACATCTTTCTGACCTGCTAAACTCTCGCCCAGTGCTCTCCGGTTTCCGATTTCTCCTTTCGGCTTGGACGGCCATGCTATCGAAGCTCCCGTATAACCTGCGAAATGACTTCGTCCCTACGAGATTCTTCTTCAATCTTTCTCCTGGTTACCGGTAACGCTCGTATAGCGGCGGCTTGAACGGCTTGCACATCTTCTTCTATCTGCTATCACAGCGTCCTCGGTTTAAAATGGCCGTGGAGGAATCAATCGAGACAATGCATTGGCTTGTCCAAAATCCGGCGTTGACGCGTAAGGCACCGTTCGCTTTTTCTTCAAGACTGAAACAGCATCGCTCTTGACTGATTTTGCCTCACTCTTTGCGCATTTTCCCAATTGCTGTCGAAGACTTCGCCTTATTTCTTCTTTAACTCGGCGACCACTTCGGCTCAAATTTTCTCTTCGCTAGTCACCTTTCTGCAATGGTAGTTGTCCTTCAGCTTTTTGTATGCCGGCAGCTGATGCACCATTCCAGTCCTCGAAAATTCGAGCTTTCCGTGACTTAGCAAGTTCCATGTCCATAGACGGTTTTTCCTGTGACTCGGTCCTTGTCCTTAAAATCGGTCGAAAATTTACCATATATCTGCATCGGCGTCCCGTCCGCAACTTCACGGGCATCACACAGGGTTCCAGAGCAGGGAATCCCATTCTATTCCAGGCTCTGCGCGATACTAGAGTCATACATCTGTATCTGCACCTGTGTCCAATTGGAGTTTGAGGGAGCAACCTCTGACCACGACGTCGAGGTAAGTCCGTTATCTGTTCTTTGTTTGCGTTCTCTGTGTCAAAGGCGACCACATTCTTGCACTGCCTTCTGCGACCAAAGTGTTGGGCCCTTGTCCGTCGCTTCTTCCGACCATCGTTGACAGATTGTGGGCACTCTCTTCTGAAATGTAGTCCAACGCATATAAAGCAATTTACCTTTTTCTTAAATACCGCACAGATACTGTGTGTGCCATCCATGTCGGTATTATCCATTTTCAGAGCTGTGAAATTCTCACAGTCCGTGACCATGACCAGGTCTTCGATTGTCAACTGTGCTTCGTTCGTGTGAGCGACTAGTCGACGAATCATCTGGAAAATCGAGCTCCAAAAAACAAACTGAATATGGGTCTAAAGTGCACGAATGGAACGCATACATACGATTTCGATATTTGCAACCAACATGGTCATAGATGACCAATTTCAAGCGATTTGAATTGCCCCAAAACTGACTTCCACGCGCGCATATCTGAAAATTTTCACATTTTTGGCTGCAGAACTACACAAACATCACATTACAGCTGCACTGTGGTTCGCTATGTAGCCAAACGTTGTATGTATCCAGTCACTAAACTCATCTGTGCACTTACTAAAAGCTGAGAACGAGACTCGGAAGTTCAGAAAAGTGATTTTCTAGAAGGCTACCTGCTGTAGAGCTGTTCAATGTAAACTAGAACTCGCTTAATACCTATGTGGCTGCGGCGTACCCGCCGCACCTTGACATGTTTACGTATCACTATTTCTATCATCAAATTGTATCTAGTGATCCTGCGGCATGTACGCCGATATGTATAGGAAAACCTTTGTGTTTTTTAATAAATCGTCGCGACTTAACGCGTTCCACCACAACGATCAGGACCAAGGGCAAGAAGCCTCCACCGACCAAGGATCAGAAGCCTCCATCGATCAAGGACAAAAAGAACCGCTGCTCAAATCGAGGAGGAAGCATCACCCTTCGAGAAACTAGAAAGTAAGCTTTACTAAGAAGTATGGTTTAGAAGCATTGTCAACACTAAGAGGTTTACCGTGCCGAGAGCTAGTGGAGAAGAACGGCATGGCCATGACTTTCTGGAGAAGGTCCTGTCAGTCATGGTCAACCAAATGCGGCTCCAACAGAAGGAGATGAAACTATAGATGCAGCTCCTTCAAGAAGAACAGATAGACTGCAACTGCAGTCTATCTGTTCTTCTTGAAGGAGCTGCATATGCAGTTTCTTGGCTCAAATGCAAGCTCAACAGGAGCATATGCAAGCACAATGGCAAGCTCAGCCCGTTTGGAATTCGATGTATACCGTAAGATGCATCTTGAAATGCTGACTCTAATTCTGCGCTCGGTATGTGTAACAATCCTCTGAAGGAAGTTATGAACTTTTTTCCGTAGAAAAATTGCATACCTTCAGATAGTCAAAAAATTGTTCTAACTAGGGAAGGATACTTGGTGACCGTGGCCTTTTGCAATGAGATGTATACCAGTAGGTGCGTCTTGGAACGCTGATTCTGAATCCATGTTCATTATCTGCTGTGCGACTCCGTGAACGAAGTTATGGACTTTTTTCGTATTGATTTTGCGAGATCTAAGTATTCAAAATCGTCAGTAACCAGGCTTTTTAGACTCTGATGTATAGGTGACAGTTTTCCTGGGCTTAACATGAAGCTTTACTCTATCTGTACGCTCTCTTGTAGTGTGTGAGCGAACATTCAAACGATATCGTTGAACCCTGCATTAAAAACAGTGAAAATTTTGGCGACAAAAAAAATGTTTATAACTTCTTTCGGAAGAGCGCACAGCAGATAATGAAAACAGATTTAGAATCAGCGCTTCAAGGTGCATTTGATGGTGTACATTTCATTTCAGAAAGCCGCGGTCACCTAGTATCCTTTCCTTGTAAGTTACCGTTTGAAACTATTGAAGAGAATCTTACAAGGAACACTATTGTATTGTACCCATTTAAATCAGATTTAGCGGAAAAGGCAAGCAAATTTTGGACTCTTCACAGTAGTGCAATTTATTCATGGAAAAATAATCATACTCAATTCATCTTATCGTTTCGCAGATATGGAAGGCAGTGTTCGAAGCGTTTTTTGACATACAAATTAATATGAATGGTTACGGTCACCAAGTATCCTTCCCTCGTTAGATGAGAACGTAGCTCGGCAGCCTGTAAATCTTAGGCCTGCAATCTTGTTAGACTAACATGTGATTTGTTTCAAAAAGAGCAAGAGAAGCGCTTTTCAATGATACAAACTTATCAAGTTAGAATTGAAGTCCTCTCAGAACACCTGTTTCAAAGATAAGGTAAAGAGTCAGATAGAACTTATGCAGCAACCTACTACTTCGTTTTACGCTTTTTATTGTAGAACATTAACCGGAGTTTTTTTCATGACAAAGGAGACTTTGCGTTTTTGCGAAGCCGAAAGATGCTTTCTATAATCCTAGAGGAAAGGTTGCGTGTGTAAGTTTCAAAATGAAACAACGCACAAGAACCAAATTCCCCTTTCCCCTTGTTCGTTCTGCAAGGAAAGATACTCAATGACTTGGTGTTTTGAATTATGATATGCTCAAATCTATGAATACTATATCTTAAATCTTCCTTCTCATCTATTAGAGGTCTTCAAAAAAGGTTAAAAGTATTGTGTTTCAACTCGAGGGTGACAATAATGCCTCTGTGGATTGTGTTTCTTCTGTTCTCAAGCAAGAATTTTTTGAAAAATCTGAGGCTTTTTATTTGCAGTCTACACATAATTCGCAACGAAGAAGTTCTAATCAATGATCTCAACAACATTTTCGTATCTCACCATATATAGAAAAATATCCTGCATCCAGTCTCTTCAACTCATGTCAACGTAGAGTTGTTGTAGGTATAATAAAGCGAAATCAAGCTAACAATGTTATGTTCGTAGAAGCTCTCGCGTTCACACCAGTTGGGATCTTCGTGTATTTACCTATTCGGACTTGAATTCGAAAGATGTTTTGGTAATGCTGAGCTATCAAAAAGAGACATATTTGCTTTGCAAAACCTAAGGCTCTGTTTTCACCAGTAGTCGCATTCTATTATATCTTTGAAAACAGATGGGACTTCAAAAAAGAAAAACAAGTTTTTAGATTTTTTGAAAATCAAAGCTTTCGAGTTTTTTTTATGATTACTTCGTGAAACTGCATCACAAATAAACTGCATGACAGATAATTTATTCTGTAAAGCAAATTTTTAGGATGCTATTATATACTCCGGTTTGCTAAAAGATGCTGCATTCAGCTCAACCGAGCACATATCAGTCTGAGCGCATATAATTGCGATATAACGAACATGTGACGCAGCAGCTGGCGGTTTCTGTATCTTCATTGCAGTCCATCTTCTGATACGCAAGCTGCACTTCACATCTCCACGGATCCGAATCTTCACAATCAGGCCTTTGAGTGTATTTTGCTCTATGTTTCCTTATTGGTAGCAAATAGAAAGACATCTTGTCGTAATTTTCGTAATAAGCACTGCATGTGCACCCACAGCGAGCTTTGTCTTCATCTTTGGCACAATTCAGCTGGCGACCCAAAAGAAGCTGTTCGCATTGCTCTTGTCCCTCATTATCCTTGCAACCATCAAGAGAGAACGTCAGTTTCGGTGTTTTCATACGTTTCATGTCCTTTTCGTACGCGTAGTGGTCTACCTCTGCAATTCACACTTACAATCTCCAATCATGACTCGAGCATTGCTGGATTTATGAACCTACTGAACTTGATTTGGCCAACGATGTTCCATTGAAAGGGTATTGTGTAATGTGCACAAGATAAATTTAATTCTCAGTAGAACATGTCACATGTTTGTAAACAAGCTATGTATGTAGCTGTCAACTGCGCTTAAGTGGTTCCAAGTAAAGAAGGGCCTATTATCTTGCAATGGAGTAAAGCTAACATTCATTTCCAACATTTTACAAGCATGCTTTGATGTGGATTTGGCTACGCATGCTCTACCGTGCTCATGATATAGACTCTTGTGATTTGTGAACCGCTTCGTCGAATTTCGCATCGCGGAGCCATATGTCATTTCAAAGTGGACAAATTCTGAGGATCACCATCGGACTTAGTTCGATTTCCATCATCTAATGTATAAGCCCCGTAATTTAAATATGTCACGATACGTAGTAAAAACTTGTAAATCCTTTCAGATTTTGCTTACGGTAAGTTGCAGTGCTCAATCTCTGCACAATGACTAACTTACAAGTGAAAATTTTTGAAAGGACTCTCAAATTTTGGCTGCCTGCAATGCGACTTTACCCAAGCAAGTACGATATAAGGCTGCTGCATGACGAAGGCGCAGAAACAGCATTAGTCGAGAGGGCGAGAACGCAGCGCGCGCGTGCCTTCACCGTTGTGAGCCTGCGCTTCATGCGCTCTGCGGCTAATAAAACCGCATTGGCGCATAAGAAACTGCGCCATAGTCCTGCAATAGTCTATATGTATATATGTTATAGAAGATGCACATTGTCGAGGTGTGTGTGTGTGTGTGTGTGTGTGTCTGTTACGAAATTCGTACAGCGTGTTCCAGCCAACCTCCTAGGCTCAAATTTTGCATAGCGCATGCCAACCGCATGAAAATTCAATATGCAAAAGCACGAGCAGATTCGTTGAGCGGATCCCTCAAAAACTGCGCGTCAAACGGATTCACTTTGCATTTGGGCCGCAAAACTGGGTCCGCTTGGTCAGGCTGCCCTCAGTGTTCATAGCCTTCGATGTCTTTCCAGTCTCCGGGGCGGGAACACAAGATCAATATGTTGTACAACCTTGGATAGCATCTTGTGTTGTCCAAGGTTGAAGTAGGACTTGGTTTCCGAAGCCGCTATATCGGTGGCCTCAATTTTTGCTTTTTTTGTGTGTATTCTATGTGCAAGTAAATAAAAAAACAGTTCTATTATATCCAAGCTAGAATGAACTAGACGGCACGATAACCAGCTTTGGCTGAGCCGCGGCCCAAAAGCGAACGAGCCGAGGCTGTTTTCCGGCCGAGCCGCGGCCCATCTCCAGCCGAGCCGCGGACGCTGGGAAATTCCAGCCGGAAAAGGTTCGCGGCTCGGCCGCTCCCACTGTCTGAGTAAGGCGTTGCGACGCGAAATTTCAACACTCCTGCGACCACTGCGGTTATTCTGTGCAAATTACGAGCGTACTATTTTGTCATCCAAATTTGCACCAAGCTGTGTGACGTGCGCCACTACACTACACAATCTGGCGGAACCACTGAAAGTCTAGAAGGCATTTCGCAATAAGAGAAAGTTTATGATTAACGAGTACTTATGCGAAAATGCGGCACTAAAGTTGGAAGGTATCCTCCCCCCTCCCCCTATCATATAGAAGACATTTTCTTACGTATATCTTGAACACTGAATGAAAATGGAAAATGATCCGAAATAAGAACCAAAGGGAGCAGCTTGGACCGCTTTTACCTTTGAAGGAAGCCACCATTTAAATGAAGGGAACAAAGCTTTCTCACCTGTTCGATTCAAATGTTCTCCCAGCTCACGCAGCCGAGTTATAAGCCGACACTGTTGCCACGTCGAAAGTTTTTAACATGTTGACGACAGTGCCGCGCAATGGTGCGGCACTGTCGTCAAGCCTGTCTCTGTGGACGACGCCGCGCAATGGTGCGCGGCGGCCTTAATTTCAATACTATCTGTCCAATCCTCTCAGTTTTGTTCATATAATCAACATAGGCTCAGATGTACTTCATGTAATAGCCCCGCGTCTTTTGGCAAACTCCGCCCATTTCTATGCCTCTCACAAGGACCTTTTTTGTCCACTAAGCATGGATGAGGCCGTAGATGAACGCAAAGACCCTAAGCAACTTCTAGTCAGGCCCCACCCACCGTCAGACAAACTCCGCCCCCTGAGTGGCAAACCCCTCCCACTTTTCAAAAGTAGTGGAAATGGCATAAATTCTTGGAATTTGGGCAATTTCCGACATTTTTGGTCGAGTGGGCGGAGGTTGCCAGTGGGGGCGGGGCTTGCACATTTTGTACCTCGTGCATGGATGCATGCATACATACATGGGCCACGTGCAAGGGATGCACGGAAACGTCTCGTCCGCAGGGACAGACCTCAAAAAAATGGCTCGTCGTCAACGTGTTAAAAACTCACAAACTTGAGCGCATGTTCCAAAGAACAATGGACACAAGCAACATTTCGTTGGACTTTACAGCACGGATGTAAGAATGATGTCCCGTCTTCGTGATTCAAAGCAATACGTCACGAAAGCGAAACATCGATGGGCCAATCACATAGTGAGAAGAACGGACGAGAGTTGAATATCAAAACAACTACAGGGGTTCCGACCTGAGCGTCACGGTCAGCGCGGCTCGGGTCCTCGCAAGCTGCCTTGCTGTGTTACTTGTGCCTCAGGGCTTTTTACGAAGTCATTAGCTTTGATGTTCAAGGTATCCGCTGACGCCGAAGCATCGAGTGGGTCAAGCGATTCGGGTCCTCGCGAGGACTCGAGCCGCTGCAAGCGTGACACTCAAATTCGTATCTGCTATTTCCTCGCGAAGCAGTGCGCCTCCAAGGAAGACCCCAATGAGATGAGCAGACGTGTTGGTAGAAAGGGCACCAGCTGTGAGATCAGCTGGCCTCGACTAGTGCACCTTGAACTCTCGGACGTAGTCCGAGAGTTCAAGGTGCACTAGTCGAGGCTCCAAATAGACGCTGAGTGTTAGAAGCGGGGGGGGGGGGAGGGGAGGGAGGGGGCAGGGAACAATGAGAACTTTTGTGCTAAGGCCTGCCGCCATGTAAAGAGGGACCATCTGCGTGTCTGAGAAAGGATTTGCAACTGACAAATTAAAGAAGGACTGAGCTTGAGCAATTACTTAAGTTCAATACTGTGCCTCCAACGTGCTAATTCATCAAAAAGCTGTTAACTTCATACATACTTACTTCCGTGACATGTTTCACAGCCATAGATCTTGCAAACCTTCAAGTAGTCCATAGAAGTACCGTCCGAGGCATTACCAATCACATCCTGAAATAATCATTGATTCCAGCATACGACAATGTTTAAATTTCGCTCTGACTCCCTTATGCCCTCCAAGGTCAGTGGTGTTTCAAAATATTTGACCTTTGATTATCCATGTCTCCCATAAAAATTGAAATTTTTTTCCAGAAAAAATCAAAGTAGACTAAAAGATATTTATGGAACTGAACGTACATTTGTCTGTACGTCTGTAGGTATGTATGTTGTACGTATGTTCCAAATAAAAAACTTTTATTTCTGAACCGATCCGGACCAGATTTGGCATACATACATTATATGGCGGGGCGGATGTCATAGGATACTTTTCGTTATGGATAGATATCGACTTTATCATTTTTTTTGCAAAAATTGATTGAGCTATGGGGGTGGGAATGGCACAGGGGGATATGTGAGCATAATGATTACGAATACATTGTTGATAGGTCCGGGCGGAGAAGGGTTTGACAGCTGGTAGGTTCTATAGCAAAAGACGCTGCTTTAAAGGCACCGCCCACCCAAATTCTTGATTTCCATGTTTTGATCGTTCCGAGTCTTCTTACGTCCCTAATTCCATACATGAAGTTGAGAATCCGCGAAAAACCCCAACAATCCCCGTTCCAGAGAACCCGCAGGTCAGCTTTACGGAACGATGTTTGACTGAGCGCGCACGGGTGGGCAGGTATAGATGAGGAGGGCGGTAACGTCTGGGGTCCTCTGCGTCTTCGTTATTCCGGAGCGATTTTCTCGCTTCCGAAGCGACGTGCGCGATTGGGCAATGACTTGATAGGGGGCTCTACTGTGTATCATATACTGCCAAAAGCTCAAGACCCTCAACTTAGGGTGGACGGTGCCTTTAGCGTGTAGTCGAATATCAGTCAGTTATCGAGAATGTTAGATGCAAAAAATTGATGAATAGATAGAGAAAGTCAATTATTGAATAGATATTGTATTCGTATTAACTACGCCTACCCAGTCTTTCCCTCCCGCCAATTTTTAGCACCAAAAGCGTGAAGTAAGGGAAAATTTGATTATTTCAGTAGTTCGATTTAGCCTATATCAAACTACGTTATTAACAAAGTACCCATTCAGAAGAACAAAATACCCATTCATTCATTTTATGTATGCGAAGTTTGGTTCTGATCTCATAATCATTTCCTAGTAAAATTGGGTCAGTCATAACAAAACTGCAAATCAAAAAAACGCCGGAAGTCAATGAATCAAAGCGAACAATAGATAATTTTTGATAGGAGCTTGGTGACAGCCGTCCGCCTCGAAGCTCATGTATGCGAAGCTCGCTTCGGACCCCATAATCTTTTTAAGCACTTTGGGCGGTAAAATTTTTTTGCAAAACAATCAATAAATCGATAAAAGCAGTTGGTAACTTGAACTTTGAACAAATTAACTTATGAAATCGCATCATTTCAAAGTGTAAATAAAATGAGCTATACCTCTCCTGTCTAGCTATCTGGTAAAATTAGATTATAGTTGCAGATAAGACATTTTCATTCAAGTCGAATCTCAATAAAAACGAGAAGCGCGCAGCAAATTGCCGCAAAGGTAGCCTAAGCTACCCTTCGGTGTTCAGAACACATACGTCTTTGAGCTGAGTTAGAACTTATTCTACTCAGAGCGGAAAAAATTTGCTGAAAACGAAAGCATCAATAAATAACCCTTGAGTTCGAGTAAACAGGCTTATTAACATACGCCCTACCCCATACATTTTGTCTGGTAAATTTGGTTGCGACTCCATGATCCCTCCGTCTTTTTCGGGAGGACGTACAAAAATTTTCTAAACAAAAACTGAATCAATAAAGTCAAAGAGGGTCTCGATAAAAATGATTCATTAACACACGTTCTACCTCATTCATTATGACTGCCAAATTTGATTCAGATTCCATACCTTTTTTAACCTTTCAAATCGAACATTAAAAAATTTCTAAGCAAAAACTGCTGAAAATCAATGAATCAATAGGGGCAAATCGTGTGTCTCGAACAAAAAGGCTTATCATACGCCCCAGCCCATTCAATTATTACTGCCAAATTTGATTCAGATTCCACTTTTATCCTGGGCAAACATACAAAATTTTCTGAGCAAAACTGCACGAAATCAGTTGATCGATAGAGTCAAACGGTGGAAACGAAAAATGACTTTTAAACGCCCCACCCTACACATCATGTCTGCCAAATTTGGTTCAAATTCCATGACTCCTTCTATTTTTTGGGGGCGAACTTACAAAAGTGTCTAAGCCAAATATTGCATAGCATTAATAGTCTCCCTATCCGAGGTTTCGAGGTTCTGGCTTCAGAAACTCCGATTTACAACGCTAGAAAATTGAGCTTAAGCTAATTTCTATTAGCCTCAAACAAACACATGGATTTGGCGATTTCCAAAATGAGGATAGACAGGATGAAAGTAGTCAAGAAAACAAAAAGAAATATTCAAAGTCAAAGCGCATGTGAGGTTAGCCTATCTCGCATTTTCACTCCGTTTTCATCCCTCTTTTCGTTAGCGTTGAAAGCATTATGTTGTTCATCATTATGAGCGAAAACCCTTGAGCATATCGACATTTTGAGTACTCGTTACTCACTATGAGACTTCGGTTGGTCTAGTCGATGCGCTATGATGTTGATTATCATTCCTTACTTCTACGCAACATCTCCCCGTCCCTGTCCCATTTCCTCGCCAGATTCCTGCCTCCACCGTGTTATGTGTTATACTTAAGAAAATTCGAAAATTTTTACGAATATTTGATATGAACAATCTTCGAAAATCGAGATTTTCAAAAATTCGACTTTCGAGTAATATTCAAGTCGAATGACCTTCTAATTCCGAAATCGAGCATCATTTGATGAAATATTATTCAAGTAAATCGCACATACATATGATGAGGAAACGGCTTAGTGATACATCAAGAGACTTGAGAAAGTCAAAGCTTATTCATATGACGGTTGCGAGGAAATTTTCAGCAATTTTAGGAAGATTGCCATTTCATATTGTGGCGTCCCCGATAAGTGAGATCGAGCAATTATTGCGATATAGAGATGGCTCATCTTCCTACTGTTCAAGGTTGCACGGGGACCATCCAAGCCTACCTTACCTTTCATACCTTTCATTGAGTGTTGTATGTTGGTGCAAAGCAAATCCCAAAACTATGTGGATTTACTTGATCATAGTGTGCATGCCACCCACATCTTTTGCCGAAGTTAGCTATCATTTCGTAGAGCTGGCTTCTGCTTAGATCTACTATGGAGCAAATTGTCGATCGCTACGGTAGCTAAAAACTCTCACATCCGGCATTTAGTCAGTGACTCTTAATATTTAATTTGCACTCAAATGCAATGCTTTTTCACAACTTATGCCAGATATACCGCAAGAAAAGTTACTGTTCTCAAAAACAAGATTTCACAAATAAAGAGCTTGAAAAACTCGTAAAATTGTGTAGTATGTGATCAGCATATGTAAAGATGTGCTGCATAAATTTATTTTTCCAGAGGTTCCTTCAAACGACATATCTCGAAGTGGTTCTCTATGCAAAAAGTTCCTGCCATAACCTCACAACACTCAGAAGCTGGGTGATTCGCTTTGCCAATGCGTGTTGCAAATGTAAGCAGAAGCCAGCCCTACAGAATGTCGTTAACAAAGGCCAGCCCAAAGGTTGGCAAAAGCGTTCGTAAGAGGAACGCTAGCGACCAAATAGTGTGTAGATTTTTGACCACTCTGCAATGCTATGGTTATCGAATTTTTGATCATTCGATGTTCGTTTTCGAATATATGATGAACATCGAATGATCGAATTGATGATCATCGAATATTCGGTTATTCAATAATATCTGATTTTCAAACATCCGACGTTCGAATAATATTCGAAAATAAAAAAAATTTGAATATTTGAATTTTTGAATCATTTGCATTTAAAAAATTTATTCGAATAATTGAATAAATATTCGATTCGGTCCAGTGTGTGTGTGTGTGTGTGTGTGTGTGTGTGTGTGTGTGTGTGTGTGTGTGTGTGTGTGTGTGTGTGTGTGTGTGTGTGTGTGTGTGTGTGTGTGTGTGTGTGTGTGTGTGTGTGTGTGTGTGTGTGTGTGTGTGTGTGTGTGTGTGTGTGTGTGTGTGTGTGTGTGTGTGTGTGTGTGTGTGTGTGTGTGTGTGTGTGTGTGTGTGTGTGTGTGTGTGTGTGTGTGTGTGTGTGTGTGTGTGTGTGTGTGTGTGTGTGTGTGTGTGTGTGTGTGTGTGTGTGTGTGTGTGTGTGTGTGTGTGTGTGTGTGTGTGTGTGTGTGTGTGTGTGTGTGTGTGTGTGTGTGTGTGTGTGTGTGTGTGTGTGTGTGTGTGTGTGTGTGTGTGTGTGTGTGTGTGTGTGCAGTATATGTTCGCTGTTCGCAGACGCGCTTTCGGTTCGTGCGAGACGGCAGCGTGGTTCCCACTCGCTGGAGCTGCGAGATCACTGAAAGATCCCAATGTGACAAGACTTCTTCGCAGTAATGGCTAGAGTCTAAGACCAGGTACATAGCCGGAAAAAATGTGGAGAAAGATGGAGAAATTATATCATCAGTATACTCAGAGTGTTGGGAGAGGACTAACCTGAAATTGTGGATCGATTGTTTTCATGGTAATTGCCTCCTTATCTATTCCGAAAGCCGTTTTCTCGTATGCATGATTGAATTGTAATCGTAGGGAAGACCGAAAGTGGCAATTTTTTGTGGTTTCAACTTTTTGTACTGATCTGTTTCATTGGGATCTGAAATATGCTTTTTCTGGCCAGGCAACGTTAGTTGTTAAAGGTCAAAATTGCTTCCGCTCTATTCATTATTGAAACTGTTCTTGTTTGCTCACCGATGTTCTTCTCGACAAGTTTGACGTGTTCATCGCGATCGGGGCGTTGATGTTCGTGTTCGAGTCCCACTGCATGAAGCAGCTCGTGAAGCACTATTTTTACGGTCATGCATCTGAACATCCGCTACCTTAGGCAATGACATAGCTTGAACCTTTCTAAGGCTAGTTTATGAACCTACAAAAGATACTGAACTCCATGCAAGTGGAACAAAATATAATCCTAAAGTATAAACTTCAACATTCAAACTGATATTGGAAAAAGTTGCGCTCAAAATTCTATTCTAACCGTTCTTATCACCAATGGCTGTCTGAAGCAAAAATTTGACTGTCACTGGTGTCTCCTGTGCTCTATTTTGATTTATGCACTTCGAAGCTTATCGGATTCCTGACAGCCTTTCCGCTAAAAAGCAAAAAAGGGCTCGAAACTCTACTCGGACGTTGTCTTCCGTAGTATAAACGGCTTTGCATATGGTTACCATGTGTATCCATATCGCTGGAGATAGCACAAATTGTATCCTATTGAAAACTTATTTCTCCAGCTAATTTCGTTTCTGGGTTTAGGCGTAAGAGCTGCTGCGTTTGTTTTCAAGTGAGATTGGCTCTTTGAACCCTGTATGATATGGGAAAACCAAAAGTTCGAAAATTGAAAAGTCTCTTTCATCTTTCAAAAATGTGAGTGATCACCTCACAAAGGTCAACGACAGTGCCGATCATTGGCTTGGGCTATACTCTTGCTAGCTTTGTGTTAATTACACATGCATGTAAATAAATTATTACAACCTCAGAGACCACACAAAACTTACGTTTCTTCGCCTTCTTCGGTTCGATGGGTTTTTTCAAGATTCAAAATCATTGGAGTAGTTTTGTTAACTTCTGTGAAACATCTAAACGAAATTGCTCTTCCATAATTACGCCTCAAGTTTAAATAACAAGTTTCTTTTTCGGTTACCTCAGCGGCTCATCTTCTATCTTAAGAAAATTCTTCTCTCCTCTCCATTCTCTGAATTGAATGCACGTGTTGTTTTGAATGTGCGCCATTGCGGTTTCAATATAGTTCATCTCTTCCTTTGCTGTAAAATAGTGTTTGCCGATTTCAGGGAACGACAAGTTCAAATTTACCAGACTGTCCTGTGATGGTGTACGGAACAATGTAAAATGGACCTTCTCGTTGTTCCCAGGGGCGAAAATCTGTTCGAAGGTTGAAGGTTTTGTACATTCCATGACTTTTAATGAGTTGGCTAAAAAATAAATTCGATCGTTTTTAGCGGTTTGTAGAATTGTCACAAATCAGTTTTTATGTGTATAAATGGTACCACTGGAGAGAGCAAATCAAGGAGAATCGGAAGATTGACTCTCTTTTCTCAAAAATAATTTTTCTGATAATGAAATGGTGAAGGAAAGAAAATTAGTCAGGTTTTTTTCCCCAAAAATTCGAAAAATCACGTTCCGAAAAACGAACTGAAGCCAGGTGTAAAGTGTAAATTCGCTGCCCATACAACAAATTTTTGAATTTCCAACTATCTGCATGGCTATAGATGGCCAAATTCGAGTTTTCTGGAATGCCCAAAATTTGACCTTCCAAATGCCTGGAAATTTTTACAATCTTGATTGCAGAAATTCAGAAACACCAGATCGCAATCTCTATTGTAGTTCACCACCTAGCCAGAGGCTGTACGTATCCAACCACCAAATTACTCGCTTTTGTACTCACTGCAGGCTTAGAATGAAAGTTAAAAATTTTAAAAAAGCAATTTTTTAGAAGCCTGACCATATATGGTTATAACTGTCATTTTTGATAACAGAATACCTTGACTATTTGCTGTTCAAGAGTGGAAGCTTGTGGCTATCTTTTTAAGAAAAAATCTTAGCTGAGTAGTTGTTACATGAATAGTTATGTGTTACATGAATAGTTATGAAGTTTTGAATTTGCATATCAAAACGAACTTATTTATTGGCCAACCTAATATGAAGGCAACTCTATCGTAAACTGTTAATCTGTATTGGATGGAAAAACTCAATCAACCCTAAGGCGAAACAAAAAGAGATTGCACAAGCGGAAAAAGCGTAAGCAAGGTACTATGTTCTGCGGCGAGCGTGCGCAGTAATAGCACACTTGTTTTCTGCTCATATTCGTCAATTTCTAGTTGGTAGATGCCAGTACTTTGCGCGCACATGGGACACCTATCCATGACTTTGGAGGACACCGTGACTCCAGGCTGAGAATTGTGAAATATACATGCTTTATAGTTGGAGCCTAACTGATTATTCGCACAAGTCTTGTTGCGCGTAAATCAAAAACGAAAATTTGCTCCGAAAGTCGCAAAGGCCAAAGTGGCTCCGCCCACCAATGTGGGTGATCTGAAGATGACAAGTCCAAAATGCCATCCATTTATTTATCAAAATTTCGCCGTTTTTGTCCATCCAAAATGACCCAACGAGCTCCGCTATTATACAGCATCAAAATTTCACCGCCCCCAATTCGGTGTTTTCAAGCGGTTTTAACTTCCAAACTAAACCAGTCCGGTGACTAGCGATTACTCGGCAGCTGCCTTCTTCGACAACAGTGCTTACGTCTTTCTGGGTCGTTGCCCTCGTACATCACCTCCCTTCTGTTGAGAGAGTTTGACAGGTCTCACCTAAAAATGTCTTTAAAATGGTTCAATATACTAAGTTGAAAGGATGTTCATACCCTTGACGACACCAAGTGAATGTATTCCGATGATATAAGAAAAACCAAGAAAACTCCCAAACGACTCATCTAAACGAAAAGTTGTCGTCATAATCGCACAATGTTATCTTATTTTTCAATCGCTGAGATTCCGCTCGAGCGTTGCGGACCCGGTCAAACCAAGCTCTATTCGTGCAGGACTTGGTTTACGTGCAATCGAGACAATTCCAAAAAATGTAGGATCTTCTGCCGAATCGTTGTGTTTAAAGGCAGTGCCCTGGCAAAATTTCGTTATCCGGTTTTTCATCTCTACGGAGCCTTCTCGCCATGCTGAAGCCATATCTGAGCTTTTCAGCGTTTGAAAACTGCGAAAATGAACTTTTTCCAGAGCTTTCCGTGTCTGCGTTTGCTCTAAATTACGTGTATAAAGTGGGTGAAGTCTGAAAATGGGCGGCGTCGTAAGACTTCCGGAGCGGATTTTAAGCTATCCAGAAGCGCTTTTTTGCTCCAACCTTCACTAATAGTCTAGTTAGAGGGTCTACCATCGCAACAATGTAAAATCCCGGTACCCATCATTTTGAGGGGACGCTGCCTTTAAGAGGTGCAAGTAAAAGGAAAAAATAATCAAGGTAGATGAGAGGAAACGAAAGCGGCATAGTACGTCTGCGATAGGTCACACATATCTCGAACTTATATGCGATGCCTTTTTCTCAATAAAGTGTGCAACATCATCTATCTGAACTATGAAAAATCAACAAATTTTTGATAAAAAGACTAATATCTTGTGAGACCTTTGGAAAAGTCATGTAATAAGAAACATGGCACGCAATCATGTGCATGTTTTTTTTTTCTCAACGCACAGCATTGGCCAAGACACCTCATCATTCTGACATTACCCATCAAGGCCCTGATATTAGTCACACATAATTCAGCTCATATGCAATGCCTTTTTTTTCAATAAAGTGTGCAATATCATTTATCTGAACTATGAAAAATCAACAAATCTCCAATATGAAGTTGAATAGACTTTGTGAGACCTTTGAAAAAGTCATGTAGTCAAAAACATGAAGCTCAAAAGCAAGAAATATTGAAAACGATCATGCGCATGTTTTTTCTCGACGCACAACATTGGCCAAGACACTCATCATTCTGACATTCCCTACCAAGGCCCTATTTTTTTTTACTAAAATAGCTGGAAAGTCTGTGTTATGAGCTTTGTTACAAAACTGATAACGGTTGCAATCTTTACAGAAAACTTCATGCTGAGGCGACGTTCATCAAAGCTGGCCGAAACACACACTCGTCGCATCGCCTATTCACAGAGACCACTTACGTATCCAAAGGCACCATACATGCATCTCAGCTCAGGGATAAGGTAAGTACATGGTAGGTAGTCGATATTGAATTATTTTTCAGAAGTTTGCTCAAATGAACCACTCAGTGCGCTAATAACAACGTTTACATTCATTTGAGTTGGTAACTGTTTGCTCTAATCACAAATGTTTATTGTTCTGAGAATTATAGTTTTCGTGTTCTGAGAATAATAATCGATTTTGTCGCGATGTTATTATGTAAGAGTACATTAATGCTGATACATAGAACTTGCTATCTGCAGTGTTTTGTTAATGGGATTGTCATAAGGTCGCGTTACTCGCATTGAACGAGGAAAATTTAGTGTCATTCGATCCTTTAACCACATTACCATGGCATTAATCCACTAGTCTGTCGATCTGTCAGTTGATGCTACAAGATTACACTAAAAAATGACACACACTGCTAATGCACGTGGGAGCTGCATAACAGGTAAGGTTCATTAATGTAATTGGCTAGCAACCTCACTATTGAAGAACGATTGCAAAAGCAATACCATTACATATGTTCACCTGATACCTTTCATGATGGCCAGTGCGAACGCTGCTTCGCAAAGGTACGCACTGGTTCTATAAGTAAATTCGTAAGGCTCTCCTTTGAGACTGAGAGATATTGATGAACTTCGAAGTGATGCAATTTGCGATTCAGCTTATCGTACATCTATAAAAGCATTTTAGAGAGGGAACCTGGTATCGCTATGGTTAACATGTCATATTTCTAAATTGAGATTCACGGCAAACTGAGTCTTTAGTTTGTTCTTAGCGGCTGAATACTGCGCAGGAAGTCCTTTGAAGAGGAGGTAAGAACTTTCTCAGGATCTGTATTCCTAGCACTTTTATTGTGGTTCTTCGGTAATAAAACCACTCTGTAAATTAGAATATGCAAATTTCGTGCGATTAAGGCATAGACAAGAAAAATTTAGGAGTAGGCCTTTCTGGTAAACTCGAAACGGACTATCCGATTTCTCTTTTTCTCGCTCTTAAGATCGCCATATATTTTAGCTTTGGCTAAATCAATGCTTGGATCAAAATTTTGGCCATAGAGATGTTCCTCACGTTCATAAAACTTCTGGTCTTCCCATCGAAGGATTACTATAGGACTCTTGTGAGGAGGGGCAGCCGAACCAGGCATCTTACGAAATATTTGCAATTCTCACCTACTTGATAAAATTTTGTTCGCATGTTCTTGTATGTAGAGTTTCTGTGAACAGTGCTAATGAATTGTGCAAAACCTAAGCCATTTCAAAGTTTACACGCTTTAGTTAGAAATACTATAGAACAACTACTCCACAGTTTGTGTCGCAGAATTCTAATCCTTGGCTAATCACAACGTGTGTTTTAGGTGAAAAGGATCCGCTTACTTGGTAGATTGATGGGTTAGGACTTCTTCAGTAAGCGAGTTCTTTTCACCAGAAATGGCGAATGTTGAGAATAGGGGCTGGTTGCTACTACCAAAGCGTGTAACAACCCAAGTTGCAAAGATTTCATTTCGACGAAATTGGCCACTAGTAAAACTTGGTTAGATCAGCTGATCTGGATTGAGGGCCTCATATGGGGTTCGCAAGATGTAACTAGCGTCTACTCCCACAGCCGTGAAAATACGACCTAATCTGACAGGCGAGGGTCAGGGCACGTGTCGCGACGATCTCATCTGACTTCCGTAACAGCAGCTATGATGGATCTTACAAAAATAGTGTGTAAATGATGAGATGCAGAGGAAAATCCCGTAATTTGTTTGCGAGTAACTTACGGGACGCGTAATGTGACATTGGATTGCGGACTAGAGTACAAAACTGCACATTAGGCTACAAAACTGATGCCATTGCTCAAAATCCAATCAAAGATCCATATAAGAATCTCGGATAACAGTCTTCTGACAGGGTTCAACTTCTAACATGATGACATCTAGAGACAACGATGTTTTTGATTGTATTGTAACACAGCTTATTTGAATTTGCCCGAAGTTTGAATTGTTTCCATTAATATCACAAGATGATTAATGGCCAGCGCGCAGACCGCACGCAGTTGACCAACCTGCCAAAATCCCATTTTGCGTTCCTTTTATATCGGATGATTTCAGTAGAGCAATAAGAAGAAGCTTACGCTACGCCTGGCTTGAAGAGCACGTTAGGGTTGTAGTTATCCCGCCCCCCAATCTCAAAAGACAATTGGTACGTAATCGAGCATACGACCGCCTGTGCCCAAGCCCTCAATGCGCTATATGTCCATATGGCAGGCCAGGTGATTGCTTGGAGTCGGGGGTGGTCTATGTTTTCACATGTCAGCTGTGTGGGGATCAATACATAGGGGAAACTGGTAGACCTCTATGCGTTAGGATCAAGGAGCACTTGGATGGCCTCGAAAAGTCTAAGTTGTCCACAGCCCTAGGTGCACATCGCAGGCAATGCCATAGCGACAACTTATTTCCAACAACAGTCACGATCTTGTCGCACGAGCCCGAACTAATAGCTCGCAAAACGTTGGAGGCTTTTTGGATCACCTCAAAAAACCCAAAAATGAACCGTAAGGACGAATGCATCGCCGTGACCAGAGAGCTGGCCCCATATCAGACCCTCTGTGGGTTTTGATCTACGGGGTAGGGTCAGATACTTAAGAGGTCGCAAACTAATAAACAGTTAGGCGCACTCGGTGGTTTGCTCACATAACGGCTCTCTCGGTAAGCGCTAACTCAGTTCTTCATGACGCTGTTGTCGTTTCAGCTCCTATCCATGACGGTGGATTATATCTTGTCATCGGATAGGTGTTTGAGAGAATAGCACAATGTTTTGTGATCTTTCCAGGCTCTGAGAAAGGCGACGACGCCGAAACGTACTGACATTCATGGTGACAGGCTCAAGAAGAATATAACAGTGATCACAAGATGATTGATTACTCGACTTATGTTGTGGAATCCGTCAGCTTCTTATACATAGCCAGAAACATTGCTATTACAGTTTTGTGCTGTTGGTGGCCAGGTAACGGAGTGTGGTGGGACCTGAGGCGAACATAGAGTAATTGATTGTGTACCTTTGTAAAAAGATGCCCAAACCTGACCCTCTTTGCGATCTCCTAGGAAGCTTTAGCTTTGCGACCGTCAGCAACATCGGCTCCATTCTCGTTGCGAAATCTATACTTCGAACAAATAATGTGATCGCTTTGCTGGAACACAGGGGAAGGATGGAAGTGTTTCTACTGCCAAGTTACGAAGAAGCAGCTCATTAGCTTGACAAGATATATTAGCTTTCCCGAAAGTTCTGTCTGTTTTTTCATCGCTCACCAAAACTTACAGAACACCAATCCATGGATGACTTAGGTATTTTTCAATTCCGATTTTTATAGTCATTCTTACAGTTATAATTGCTCTCTGATCTACCCTGTATTTGCAATGTTATCACTAGGCTTTTTGAGCAGCTCAGCAGTAACGCCGAATTTTTCCAGAATTAAAAAAATTTTTATCCTGATGTTTTCAAAGAGCGCTGGTTATTAGAAGAGCAAATCTTTCGCTATATTGCACGTATTTTAGATTGCGTAAGCCGCGTTTACCAAGTCCGTTATAATGATTTATTCAATAAAAACCACGGCTTCTTGATTACGTTTGCCACGTAAAAGGACTGAAAATTCCAAAATTCTGCTTTTTTGAAGGAAATCAAACTTGGTTATGTTGCATAAATGATGTTTAGCAAGAATCATGCTTCAATTCACAGAAATGCAAAAGCTTTCGTGTATTTGCTGCAGGTGCGTGTTTCATGACTTGGCCAAAAATCGAGATTTCCGAAAAGATAATTTCTTGAAGCCTAGGCCCGGCACGAGGTCGGCAAATGACAAGCTGGAAATCGTTTTGGGGCCAAAAAGCAAAGGGGAAATCGTTTTTGCGGGGTCCGGGGCGGAGCCCCGGAAAAAAATTGGTAGCTCATGCTCGCTACTTATCTTGAAATGTTATGTGCCTCAACAGGCGAACACTGGAGTTCGCGCGCGTCAAACCGCGCCGTCGCTAATTGCCGCACGCGCGACGTCGCCCAAGAGATGCTATTGGTAGCTGCATACATGACTAGTTCTCAATGCATGTGTAACGATATGGCACCAAATTTTGTATGCGAACGGAGAGAGGCCAGTGGAAACATAGTATGAAAAATTATGAAAAACTTATGTGAACGGAACGAGTAATTAGCATTTTTCCGAGAATTTCGCAAAACTGGTAAATGAAGATGTGAATTCAAACGGCTCGTTTGGAAAGCGCAGATGAACGACATGGTATGAAACTTGGTAACATGCACACGGGCTTGCAGGGCTTAACTGAGGAGTTTCATTGAAAAATTATGTGAGTGAAGGTTGTGGCAAACGTTCTTAATTTTGCGCTACCAAAGAAATGGAAAAATGGCTCGTTTGCAACGCAAAGGTAACGAAATTGCGCGGGATTCGGTGTGTATATGCGCAGTAGGACTAAGTAACAAAACATGTAAAATTATGAAAAACTTATGTGAATGAAGAGCGTGCTTAACTGATTTCCAAATTAGGTCGGCATTTGCCGACCTAATTCCCATCTGAGGTCGGCAAAACTCTCAATTCACATAATTTTTTCAAAATTTTTACATGAATTCGTTGTACACCTAAAGTTTACTACATGGTGAAATTTTGGTTCCGAAAATCCTCCTCTTGTCCTTGTTAGAGCCTAAAATCGCATCGGCAGCCTAGCTTTCTAAGATAGAAAGCGCGCCCCAGTCAATCGATACGCGCGGGAACGGCGTCTCTCATTCCTATGATTGCATTTCTTTGATATTTTCTCATTCCTTAATCATTTTTCTTGCTTATTTTTCTTCCTGTTTTCTATTTTGATACAGCTGAGGAGTAATTTGAGGAATTTGAGCAAATTTGGCGCTTTTGAGCGCTTTTAGGCAAAGTGTGGCCGCTAATCTCGTCGCACAAGCACAAAACGTCATTTTTGGGCTCAAGGGGGTATTCGTAAAATTTATTGGGATCAACGGGGAATTCGTTTTGGAAAACCCCGTTTGCCTACCTCGTGCCGGGCCCTGCTTGAAGCTGAAAACAGCAGACTAGAAGATTGTAGAAATAATGTCTGTCCGAGAAATGTTCTACTCAGTCCATACTTGAACTTTCCCGGAACTTTAGAATCAAATTTCTAAAAATTAGCCTAACTTGGAGCAGAAGAAATTGACGGGTGGGGAATTTTGGCAATTATCAAAAAAAGCATACAAGATTATAATTCGGAAATATATCCATACGAAAGAGAAGGAAGAGCTGCATCAAATGCATGTTGAAATTTATTCAGGTCTTTATTGTGCGTGGTTTTATAGTGGCGTGAAAAAACGGACAGAACTTTCGGGACAACCTGATACATAAACACATAATGATAATTAGAAACTATTCACGAGCCTCAGTATCGCCATATCTTCGACTTACATGTTTTTATTCACAATGACTTAATTATCGCTAAGCGATATAATATTACCGACAAATTTCGACTTCTTGTTTGTGCTTTCTTGCGGAAAATCAAAACTATAACTTATGCAGAAGTACGTAGCTAACTGTTCAATAAATACTGAGTCGGTTCAAAAGTTCTTTCCGTTTTTTCAATCTGTCATAAATTTACGTGGAATCAAGGCAGGCAAATGGTTCGAAGACATTAAAACGCAGTTTTTCTTCCTCTTTCAGAGGGTTATGTTTGGGACAATTTCCCTTGATGGTTTCTGAGATAACTGCCGAAATTCCAAACCCATGGTTTTTACCATGCCCAACTTTGGAAATTTTTCAAAATCTTCATTGTGAACTTCTGGGAGAACTTTAATAGCTGTTAGATAGTGTAAACAAATTGCAATGCAGAGCAATTTTCTCGCATCCTCATTTAGCATTTTGATATTTTTAGGATGATTCTTCCAAAAGTCTCCAGTTTTGCGAAGTCGCAAAATACACAAAGGCTCCAAACACTAACAAATCGTCGAAATTTGATACTTGCAAAGTTCGATTATGATTACACACTATCTTTACAAAGCAATAGAGCGTTTGTCGCTTCAAAATATCAAATTTGACATTTTGAGGATACAGCTCAAGGAGGGTTCAAAATTACTAGTTATGATGATTTTATCGCCGAAGATTCCACTAATAGAGTAGGGAAAAAGCTCCACAAAAATAGGAGAAAAGCTGCATCAAATGACATCTTTAGCTGCGCTCTGCTTGATGTTCCGTGGGCCTTGGGATGACCAAAAGTGAAATTTGATAGTATCAGAAATATAATTTTGAAAATTTTGGAAAGCTAGCTCTAAGTGTTAGAAGCTCCACTACAACCCCACTTTATTTACGCCATCTAAGAGCTATCAAAGTTCTTCCAGGGTGCATAATGAAGATTTTGAAATATTGCCAAATTTGGGCATGGTAAAACCATGGGTTTGAAATTTCGGAAATTATCTCAGAAACCAACGAAGCGAATGGTCCCAAAACATAAATTTGGAAAGACGAAGAAAAACTGCGTCTGATAGTCTTTAAACCATTTGCTTGCCCTGATTCCACATGATTTTGTGGCAGGTTGAAAAAACGGAAAGAACTTTTGAACCGACCTAATATTAGGTCGGTGCAAATTGCCACCTTTTTGAAATAACCCGCAAATCCCGTTCACCAGAGATGAACAAACATCTCAAGTTGTATTCGATCAAAAGTTCTTCCTCTCTCCAGCTTCTCTATTCTCATTGTGGTTCGTCTAGGGAATGCTGAGATAATCGCTGGAAACTGCAACTCATCGTTTTTAGCATGTCCAACTCAGGGCTCAGCAATGGTGGCGCTTTCACAAACTGAATGTCGTTTTTAGACGGCAAAGCAAAAGGAAACTCGTGTAGTCTCCAAGGGAATTTCCATAATTTTGAATGTTGACTCTAACACTTGGTAAGCCCAAATCCGTAGTTCTAACGTCACAACACCAACAAATATTAACATGTTAGAAACACGCTAACGCATAAACCTGTGTGCACACGAATTCAGCTTGTTAAAACAGATTTTTATGCACAAAAAATAAACAACTGGTCTGTTTGCAACGCGTAAGCAATACTGAGCCACCAAATATGGTAAGTACCTCGCGACGTTGACCAAAAGAGAAGCACGAGAAATCATGAAAACATTGTGTGAGAGGAGTTGTACAAGTTTTGTCTATTCTTGGTTGCTCCCGCGCAACCTGGGAGCACCCTGTGTTGCGCGGGACCAAACAAAGTTTTTTCTTCTTCTTCAGATAACTTCTCAAACTTTTTAACATAAATCTGTTCTTCAGGTCAAGCTCTACCTACGTGTGCTCATGTTAACCCAAGTTCCTAAGCCTCTACTTTGCTACAGCCCTTGATCATATAAAAATCGCCTTTTTTTCGCCTTTCGCTGTATTATCTTTGAAATTCCTTGATTTTACTTCATTTTATCCATTACCCGTTTGCTGAGATTGAGCGTACTCATGCAAACATCACAAAATGTTTTGTGATATTTCGCAATGTCAAAGGGGACTTCGTTTTTGAAATTCTCAAATGCAGCCTGTTGATGGGCCTTGGTCCAACTTCCGCTAATTTTCCAGATTTATATTGGAACTTTTAAGGGAGCTTTGATCGCCTGCATATATAGCAAGCTTTGCCAACTAATGCAATTTTTTATCGTGGCAAGTCTTCTAAAATTTCTAAAAATGTAATTTTTCAAGTAATCAAATTTTATATTCGCTATTATAATCTCGTAGAACACGAGAGGGTAAGCAGTTCAGATACCATTCGATGCAATTTCTCCTCCTCTTATTAGCAGTTGTTCTTTCTTGGCAACACTCACCAAATTTGCAGGAGAAGTGGCGGTATATCTCAACTTCACGAGTGCGCACTGGGTACACCAAGTCTCAAAATGTCAATATTTTGAAGAGAAAATTGCTCATTTAGTTTATAAGGTCAGTATGAATAACTGAACGTAGAAAGCCTCAGGTGTTTTGAAGATTTTGCAATGTTTAGGCCAGCGTTTTTTACGGATTCAAAACTTTGGGAAAAAAGTAAGAAAAAAAGAAAAAAGTTTTCTAAAAAGAACTCGGAAAAAGAAGAAAAATTGCTTTAATTGAAAAAAGGTTTGCGCCATCTGGTGGATATAAGAGCTTCGTTTCAAACAAAAATAAAATTTTTGAAAAATGTAATTCTTGAACGTTATGAAAACAAAACATTTTTATTTTCAGCGATTATCTCAGCACTCTTTCAATGGATCACATTGTGAGTAAGGCAGATGAAAAGAGAAAGAAAATTCTGCGTTGACAGCTTGAGCTTGAAATGTGTTTATCTTTATTCAGTCGTAGTTGCTGGTGGTCCCAAAAATCTACTTTTGACCGACTAAGTATAAATGAATGAAATTTTTTGAGAAACATAGGTGTTAAAAATAGAGTTTAGATTTATAATTATGATCTTCTTTCTAAACATACCCCTACGCATATAAAGACACTGATAGCAGTTACCATTTCACTTTTCCTACCATTTCTTCCTAATGATGATCTTGAGAGTGCCGTATCAATATTCCACCTGTCAAAGGGTAGAGGCAAGAAAGACCTACAATTACATTACTTTTTTAAACAAATATTTTCCATTTCTCCAATAAGCTTCCTTTTAGCCGAGGGCAAATGTTGTGATTAACCATCCTAAGCTACAACAAATTCTATTTTGAGAAAGCTACATATGTCACAATTAGCTGGAGTGCTATGACCTTTTCTTTTATCGTTTTCAAAAACGTTCTTTTCTTTCCAACATCAATGGAATGAATATGAAAAATTCTATCATTTGACATGCAGACGTTATCTATCAATAAGTTCAAGTGATGTCATTTCATTTAGACAAGAGTGAGAAAAGTTTATCTTTGCAGCTCTGCTTACCAAGGTAAGAAACACCTTTCAGGCACTGTTAGTATTCTGATAAATTGACAGTTGATTTTGAGTACTTTCAGACTTATTGCTAAAATCGCTACGCAGCTCTGCGTTTCCCACTTCTGTGTGGTACTTTTGTTTGTTTGCTCATGAAGATAACAACGGTCACAATTGGCTTCTTAAACGTTCACACACCCTTTAATCAAACATACAGATACTACAAGCGGCCACTAGCGTCATGCATTCTTATCATTTTCTTCGGTACAAAGATAATCTAAAGAACTAGCATCTTGGTTGAAATTTTGCTAATCTAGCTAAAGAATGTCATTCTCGTCTCCTTGTTGCCGTATTGATCGATTTATAACACTTAGGCAAGAACTTAAAGGGTTCTGATAAGAAGGAGATATCTTGCCACTTTTGTTACCTTTGGAAGGGGTGAGTGTGTATGTGTGTGCTGTCACTGAGTCACGTATTCTCTAAATAACTTTCTCTGACCGACTCCTACATCTATCACTCTTTTTTTCTTTTATTTTGGTTTCTTAAATTCTATTTTGTGAATATTCCTAATCGACTTTGATAAGTTTTTGAAATAGACTTTTAAATGCTGTTTATTTGCAGTTCCAACCTATATTTTAGAAGCTCGGAAATCATGTCTACCCGTAAAAACATACAACCAACACGAACTAATTTGCGGTAGAAAAGCGGATCACAAAACCTGAAAAATACTAGAATAAAATTCAGCAGACAATTTTAGCCATCGAATTTCGAGGATCCTCTTTCTAACTAATTATCCTAATTGATTTTTTCGCTTTCGGTTCAAGCACTTCTGAAAAGAGCGCTTTTTTTTGCTTCTTACATATTACATACTTTATGATAAACATTACATTAAAAAAATCAAAACTTATGCGTCAACCAAATAAATAAATAATAAATAATAATAAATAACTCTCTTTTAAGAGAAAGCTAAGGAAAAGCGAAGCGAAAAAAATGGGGAGGGGAAAACAGATGAAAAACTGCCTAAATCAATCATTTCGAGAAATTTGAGTGTTTCATTCAAGAGCTGATAATGTTTGAAAGATTGGCTTAAATCAGATCCTCAAATAATGAAGTCCGAAATTTAAGAAACTAAAGGGGGGGGGGGAAGAAAGTTAACATGTTTCTTAAAAATTGTGTTTTGTCAAGGTTCGTAATCACGCTTACCGAATTTTTACCTTTGCAATGTGAGGGAGAGGAGGAAGGGTACGGCGGCAACTGCTATGCCAGAAAATTTTTTGCAAAGCTGTTTGAAACTAACATCCTAGAAATTTATCCCACTCATTTGTAGAGAAAGCAAGTCATTTGTAATCCTACTAATGTAGACCATTTCCATTCTCACTCGTAGGCCATTAATATCAATTTATCAAAATCCGTCAATCGACTTTTTCTCCCCCTCTTCTTCGAAGCAGTTTTTCACACCACTTATCTATTCACCTCAGCTTCCTATGAAACCGATCAATTCTTCCAAATTGCAGGAACCAGCTTTTATCAATGCATGGAAGTTTCCTGGTCCTCATTTGTGTCGCACATGTCCTTTCGGATCCTTACCCATACTCTTGGCATGTCGGTGACCTCGCTTTTACTTGCGAGTTCGAATATGATGGTTAGACATTAGTTGTTCGATTGTAAAACGCTACATACCCTTTGATTCAACTGGCTTGACAGCTGGAAGGCGGAGCTTTGTGACCTGATTGAGGCTAGATAATCATCAGAGAGCAGGAGCGCGACAGAGACGCAGGCTCTGTCGTGGGTGCGAGCGGCCTCAATTGAGCAACACAGTCCCGCCTTCCAGCCGCCAAGCCAGTTGAATTAAAGGTTACAATCGTTTTCTCCACATTGTTCCATATAGGTTGGCAACAAGCTGGTACCTCTTGCTTTTACCCTATTAATAAAAGTCAAACATGGAATGATTCTAATATAATGTGCAGCAGTAACGTGTAAGTTGGGTAGTTACAAATTGCTGAATAAAAAGAACGTTGGTTAATTTCTTTTTTTGCAGATACAACTCTAGTTATGCGACTAACTTACAGAATTGGTTGATTGCTCGTTCACTGCTCAAGAAAGTGACTCCTGGAATCTACTGGACTGGTAGGAAAAAATTCTTTTTGCAGCAACCTTTTATCCTGATATGAGAGATTATAGGCTTGCGAAGCACTGACAATTCCAGCCTTCTAGAGGTCGAATCAGATCGGATTCAAATAAGCATCTACAATCCTCTTTGGGCTAGAGATGCACCCAAGATAGGCTATTCCAAAAATGATTGCGTAGCGTTGGATCTTCGTTCTGAAAGTAGTTTCGGCTGGCGCATGTACGAATGTACAGAGGAGCTACCAGTTCTCTGCGAAACATTTGCATGTTTGAAAAGTAAGGTTTTTCAAAATTATTCTCTTCTCTGCTGAGCGCTTTCAGGTGAATTTCGTTGTAATGATAACTCACGCTGTATCCCAAAAACCTCTGTCAACGATAATGTCGACGACTGCGGTGATGGTTCAGACGAAAAAAAATTGACAAGAAGTCTGATCAGTCTGAGTAACGTAAGCGGAATTTTTAGAACTGCACAGGGGTTGCAGATAATATGGCAAATAAAACTACTCTAAAAACTGACAGAGCCACCAATTTGTATCTTCGCTAATTTCAATGAAATTCTTGTTAATTTCAGAAAAATCGTCTTGCTTCCTTCCCAGTCTATTATAACTGCACTCACATCGAAATTAATGGAAATGGATGGATAATGCTTCCACGTGACTACGTTATAAACAAAACTTGCACGTGGGAATTGGTGGCACCACTTTCACATCCTTATATTTTCTTGATTGTGAGTGTATTATTCGATATATTGAGTCGGTGCAAAAGTCTTGTTAGATTCTAAACTTAAACTAATTGAAAATTTTGTACAGTAAGATAAACAACCATTTCAGCATCCGATGCAGAATTCTTTCGTCTCTACCTGCCACATTCCAAATCTAATAATTTAGCTCTCCAGCTTGTCCTTCGGGATTTTCGAAATATATTTTCTGATGTAAACAAGTTTCACTTTGTAGTTCGGATAACGTTCGATGCTACTCATCCTGCTTTGGTAGCAATTTTCTTTTCTATGCGAGACAACCAAAACTTGCGGAGATAATAGCAGTATTTCTAAATTTCACATGCGCGCTGTCGTACATTATGTTTTGAATCTCCACAGTTCAAAGCGGTACTTGCTCATTCACCTAGTACTACAGATCAAGCTTTCAACCTCCGTATGCTGAAGACTTTGCAGTGTTTGACTCATATATATGTTCGATTTTCTTTTGAAACTCGAGCTTGAGGAGTTACTTAGCAAAACTCTATAAAGATTTTTGAAAAATCAAAAAAGTTTAGTTAGCAAATGGGTTTGTTCTACGAGACGTGCAAAGAATGAAGGGTAATAAGCTTTGACGATTATCCCAGCACTTTTTGGATGAATCACACACACACACACACACACACACACACACACACACACACACACACACACACACACACACACACACACACACACACACACACACACACACACACACACACACACACACACACACACACACACACACACACACACACACACACACACACACACACACACACACACACACACACACACACACACACACACACACACACAACACACACACAACACACACACACATACACACACACACAACACACACACACAACACACACACACAACACACACACACAACACACACACACAACACACACACACAACACACACACACAACACACACACAACACGCACACAACACACACACAACACACACACAACACACACACAACACACACACAACACACACACAACACACACACAACACACACACAACACACACACAACACACACACACAACACACACACAACACACACACACAACACACACACAACACACACAACACACACACAACACACACACAACACACACACAACACACACAACACGCACACAACACACACAACACACACACAACACACACACACACAACACACACACAACACACACACAACACACACACAACACACACACAACACACACACAACACACACACAACACACACACAACACACACACAACACACACACAACACACACACAACACACACACAACACACACAACACACACACACAACACACACACAACACACACAACACACACACAACACACACACAACACACACACATTTAGCTTTATACGTAAGATTTGGGAGTGGATTTGAAAACCTGACAAACTTTTGCACCGACCTCGTAGTTTAAAACTTAGAAAAATTCCACTTTTCGTTGTTTGTAGGAAGAAGAGTTCAACCGCTCATGGGATACACATTTACAGCCTCAAATATTTGTCGCAAAAACAAAACTAATTTTTTCTCGAACTATCACTTCTGAGGAGCATTCAAAGAAGTTCTCTGCTCACTATCATTTGAAAGGTGAGGTGTATATGGTTCTTCTTCTTTCCGCAAATCAAGATCCTGCGACCTCCCAACTTGGTCAAGCATATACTGTACACTTGAGATGTTCGTACATCTGCCGTTTTCTCCCAACTGGAAAATGAAGAATAAAACTCAAGAATTCGTAACTACTTTTTCGGTTTCTATATGAAATTTGGTATTTTTCTGCAAACGCGCGAACAACCTGAAAATATTTTTTTTGTGTTGGGTTAGTGCACCTTCCTGCACTAAAAATTAGAAAATATCATATGTTTTATAGTATATCTCAAAAATCAATATGAAACAAAATCGATAAGCCAATTTAAAATATCGAAACTTGTAACTCTCTGTAGAGACATCGTTCACTATGAACTTTTCAGTTGAAAAGAGCATTTCATAGACCTTTGACTAAAAATAAATTCAACTTGCGGAGTGGCAACCGTACCAAACCCCTTTAAATAACGTTCAGAAAAGCTTTTGCCGAATAATCATCTTATATATAAAGCTGAATGTCTGTTTGTCTGTCTGTATGTCTGTCTGTCTGTATGTCTGTCTGTACGTATGTTCCGAATAGAAAATTCCATTTCTGAACCGATCCGGACCAAACTTGGCACACATACACTACGGGCCCCGGCGGGTGTCATAGGCTACTTTTCGTCATCGATCGATATCGATTTTATCGATTTTTATCGATTTTTTGCTGAGATCACCTACGGGGCTGGGAGTTGGCACAGGGGGGTAATCGAGCATGGGGATTCCGAATACAATATTGGTTTTCAGGATTATCGATTACTTTTATCGATTTTATCGATTTTTTGCAAAGTTTGAGCTACGGGGCTGGGAGTTCGCACAGTGGGGTAATCGAGCATGGGGATTCCGAATACAATATTGGTTTTCGGGATTATCGATTACTTTTATCGATTTTATCGATTTTTTTGCAAAGTTTGAGCTAGGGGGCTGGGAGTTGGCACAGGGGGTCAATCGAGCATGGGGATTCCGAATACAATATTGGTTTTCGGGATTATCGATTACTTTTATCGATTTTATCGATTTTTTTGCAAAGTTTGAGCTAGGGGGCTGGGAGTTGGCACAGGGGGGTAATCGAGCATGCTGATCACCCCCAAGGGGGATGATCAGCATGCTCGATAACACTCCTGTGCCAAATTCCAGCCCCCTAGCTCAAATTTTCAAAAAATCGATAAAATCGATAAAAGTAATGGACGATCTTGAAAACTAATATTGTATTCGTAATCTGCATGCTCGATTACCCCCCTGTGCAAACTCCCAGCCCCGCAGGTCAAACTTTACAAAAAAATCGATAAAATCGATAAAAGTAATGGACGATCCTGAAAACTAATATTGTGTTCGTAATCAGCATGCTCGATTACCCCCCTGTGCAAAATCCCAGCCTCGCATGTCAAAATTTACAAAAAATCGATAAAATCAATAAAAGTAATCGATAATTATGAAAACTAATATTGTATTCGGAATCCCCATGCTCACTTCCCCCCCTGTGCCAACTCCTAGCCCTGTAGGTGAACTCTGCAAAAAAATCGATAAAAATCGGTAAAATCGACATCGATCGATAACGAAAAGTGGACTGTGACACCCGCCGGGGCCCGAAGTGTATGTGGGCCAAGTTTGGTCCGGATACGGCGGAGCCGGGTAAGCCAGCTAGTAACTTATAATAACGGGCTAAGGGTTGTTTGCGTGTTTTTTTGTGTGTGTGTCTGAATGCCTGTCTGTCATGAAATTCATAGCGCGAGTTCCAGCCAATGTTCTGAGCTCAAATTTTGCATAGCGCATGCTACCAGCATAAAAGTCTACCGTGCGAAAGCACGAGCGGATTTGTTAGGTGGATCCCTCAGAAATTGCGCGTCAGCCGGGTCCAATTGGCTTTTGGCCCTCATAATTAGATCCGTATCACAACTTTTTGCAAAGTCGTAGATGTGCTTGGCATCTCAATGTGCAAGCCATGTATTTTGGTCCAAAAAAAGGATCAAAAGTCTACTATTTTACAAAAACGACGCCGAAAAGTATTGATTGCTAGATGGTCGATTTGCCAAGTTTTACTTGAGCATTTGAGAAGATTTTTGCACAGATGTGGCTCAGGGTGTTATTGTCCTTATAGCAACTGCCTAGCCAGAGAAAAGTTCAAGAACCTATTCAAACTTGCATTTGTTCTTCTGCGAAAAATTTCATCCTCTCAAAATTACCGTTCTCACATAGAAGAACTTTTGGAATGAGTAGTTGTTTACATTTTATTCGTAATATTCGGCATTGTCCGGTGAGTTTCAATGCCATCATAGGGCATGAATGAGTAAGGCGTATAGAGTAGGACCAAAGCGAGCCTCTGCAAATTAGTGTAGTTCGTAGCGCAAGCTGCAGCCAAGAGTTCGAGCTGATTTTTTGGCTACAGTACGCCAGCAGCACCCAGTTAATTATGTAAATAAGTGAGCGAATCTGTATCGGTTGCTGAAAATCGCGAGTCAAACGGATCCAGCAGGCATTTGCTAAGGCAAGCGAGATCCTAATTCAAGGAGTCTGCAGTTAACTGTAAAACTTTTAACTTGGACATCTTCTAAGCCCTGGAATTCAGCGCAGATACATAGCAAAAAGTTAATTTCGTGCAAAAGTGGCGTCAAAAAGAAATGACTCAATTGATTGTTGATTTTCAAAGAACTCACTGTATAGCTGGAAATATTTTAGGCTGGAAATGTAGTGTGCATCTGCTGTTGTTCTAATTAGTCAACACTGCATTGATAAAACGGATACAAAATTCACTAACCTTTTACCAAAAAGTATCGCCACGCTAATTTTACCGGTTTCACATGAAAACCTCGCAGAAAGAATGGTTTTTACATCATATTCTTCACGATCAGAATTTTCCGGGGAGGTTCAAAGCAATTTGAGAGATGAGGCAGGGCGCTGTTTAGCTCTGAAGACAAGCATGGACACGCAGACCCGAACGGCACGATATTCATGAGGCGCACAGAGCCAGTACCTGCTGTGGGCGTGCCATACTTTGCCTTCCTTAAGAGAAGATGTTGCTCAAAACTATAGAGTAGGGCCAGTGCGAGCCTCTGCGAAGCAGAGGTGATGCACTGGTATATTATATAAATCATTCGATACTCTCAATCCCGTAATTTGACAAAAGTGATTCGAGTCTGATTTGTATTCTTCACTCTGAGATGTTGTTGCTGATAGCAAAATCACTCAAAGCGGAAAACGTGCTGAGCAAGATTTTGGCTGTCTTCTAGTTCCATTGTTTGGAGCTTATTCGGAGTGCAAGTTCTAACAGATCATATACTGTTAAGGAGTAGTGCTTTGTGTAGAGTGCAATAAGTTGTAGAAAACTTATTCTTAAAACAAAGTGAATCATGTTTAAATAATTACCGTTTCTGCTAGGTAACGCAGTGTTTGAAAACTTCAAAAATCGCTTCTTCAAAAACTTCAAAAGTTTGGTCTACGTGGTTTTTGAGATGCTGATTAAAGTGATACTTATTATGTTGATAAGGTCTCATTCTCAAGTACTTTGGAAAAACGGTAATTCAAGGATTCTTAGTAAGACTAACGGGGGGAGGAAGAGGTCGTGTCCGGTGGTACTGCGCCCAGAGGTGCGATAGGTGGAGCCGGGCCCTCCAAAAGTGAAGGTGGTTCCAGCTACCACTGACCGGCCAAAAGTGAAGGTGGTAGTGCCGGACACTCGCCTCCCAAAAACGTCGACAGGGGGGGGGTAACGTCGACTGAGCCTATCCTTCCAGGTCGTTGCCGCCAGTGCGCGGAATATAAGCAAAACAATCGCAAAAAAGATCATTGAAGGCATATTTTTAGGAACACGGCGGCATATTTATTTAAAATAAACGTGTTTAGTAAATGGTGTATTTGGAAATAAAAAATAGCGGGACTGTACGGATTTTATTAAGTAAATTTTGTCATAACGTACTACAAATAAAGTAGGTCGATCCAGGGAATAACCGCCGAGAACCAGAATTTTGAATAATAAAATAACGATAAATTATGCGAAATTTCCATTTTCATAAATCTTGCGGTTGAAGATGTCAGCAATTGCGACTTCATAGGTTTTGAAGGGCAAATGTTGTTCTACCAGATAGTGAAAGAATTAGGTCGATCTGAGCAGTGGCCGCCGAGAACGAAAATTTTGAAAAATTAAGCGATTTTAGGTTACTTAGTGACAGCTGACGTTTAGACTTCTATAAATCTGGAACGTGAAGGAGTGCAATGTTGCGACTTCATAGGTTTTGTAGAGTAAGGATTGCTGTATCGGACCATGTCTTAGCCGTAACGATCCAATAAGATACCGCCGAGATTCAGGCTCTTGAAAAAACAAGTGAAAACCGCTTTTTGAAATTCAACAGCGCATAACTTCTCCAGAATTGCATGAATCATGTTGCGATTTCATAGGTTGGATTCTCCTCATCAAGAGCTTTCAGATGATATATAATATGTGGGGGTTTTGCGTCTCTCACAACATATGCCCGGGGGTGGAGACTTTTCACCCCAAAGTCTCCACTGGCGGTCTCCGGCCAGTACATTAAATGGGCGAGGTGGAGACTTTGGGGTGCAAAGTCTACACCCTGGGTTAGAGCCGCAAAAATCATTGAACCCCCCACATATTATATATCATCTGAAAGCTCTTGATGAGGAGAATCCAACCTATGAAATCGCAACATGATTCATGCAATTCTGGAGAAGTTATGCGCTGTTGAATTTCAAAAAGCGGTTTTTCACTTGTTTTTTCAAGAGCCTGAATCTCGGCGGTATCTTATTGGATCGTTACGGCTAAGACATGGTCCGATACAGCAATCCTTACTCTACAAAACCTATGAAGTCGCAACATTGCACTCCTTCACATTCCAGATTTATAGGAGTCTAAACGTCAGTTGTCACTAAGTAACCTAAAATCGCTTAATTTTTCAAAATTCTCGTTCTCGGCGGCCACTGCTCAAATCGACCTAATTCTTTCACTGTCTGGTAGAAGAACACTTGCCCTTTAAAACCTATGAAGTCGCAATTGCTGACATCTTCAGCCAGCAGATTTATAACAATGGAATCATCGCATGATTTTTCATTATTTTGTCATTCGAAATTCTGGTTCTCGGTGGTTATTTCCTGGATCGACTTACTACATAGATATATGCTCCCGATACTTTATTTTACCTTCCTTTTGCTTATTTTCCTTTTTTTGAGCTTCAACAAAAAATTTTTTCCAAACCCAAAAGTGAAGGTGGTCACCCCGTACCAGCTCAAAAGTGAAGGTAGGCGGAGACTCGGCTCCGACTATCGCACCTCTGACTGCGCCACACCTCTTGCTCGACCCTGCTCGTAGTATGGAATTACCTCTGTCAGATTTTGCTGGGACATGCCGAACATTAGGTTGGAAGTTTTACAGCTTTTCTCATAACTTTTCTGTCTTTGTAAATGATTCACTCACTGAAATCACATGGGATATGAGGTAAGCTACACTTAGAACAGTTTGCGCGCAGCTGTAGCACATGCTAAGCTCTTAATGCCAAAACGCCAAAACTGAATGCGCCACATTCAAATAGATAAAATTATAAGAAGCTGCGAAACTTAGTTTCCGGCCTGATTTTCTCTCAACTTCTAGCCAAGAAAAAATTGCAGCAGTGTACATATGCATAGCTGTTGCTACTGCTACTAGTTTTTGCAATAAGTTGGAGGTTTGTGTAAACTTTTAATTGAGTTTTGAACATAGATCCAATTTTTGGGCATTTGAAGATCTTAGATTTTTCCCTAACTTCGAAAGTATCAAATTTTTCAAGATTATTTGAACACCATTTTGCTCTCTTCGATTGAATAATTTGTTTCATAAATTATTTTGCCTTTTCTGCCTTTTAGAGGCACCTTTCACCCTAAGTTGATGGTCTTGAGCAGGGCTCGGCGTGAAGTGGCTTTTTCAAATTTCCAAAAACGAAGTCCTTGTAGACTTCGGCACAAAAATACGACATCACCTAAGACGCGATCATGAACGGATTGAAAAGAATAAATAAATAATGGAACAGAACATAAAACCAACATTGAACAGGCGAAAAAAAACTGAAGATGTTCGTATTCGTCGAATTGGCGGCATTCATGCCAAAACAGGCTTGCTGCCGGCTTACAAAATATTTGGAGGGCTGTAAGTAGGCGAGGAAGAGGGGGTCTAGGGAGATTCAAAAACCCAGTTGTAAGGTTTTCGATGCAGAATAAGGCTATGTTAGACATGTAAGAAAATTATGTGAAGGAAGGAAAATATATGACTTTTTTTACGCAGCCCATCAGGTAACTGTCCAGGTGGCTGGAAGACCACCTAACTCCAAAAAAAGTTTGCCACGCCTTCAGTTCACACAAATTTTTCATAATTTTTCGCACATATTCCCAACTCCCTATTGCCCATCTACACACCAATTTTGGTGCCAGTTCATTTTCTCTTCGCTGTAATCAAGGTCTTTTGTTTATTTCGAGGCAGGTTTGAATTCGCGCGCTTTACCGTCGAACATGCTGAAACAGAAATTTTTGGTTTTTGCATTTGATAAGGCAGAAATGACAATTTGCATCTTCTATAGAAGGTGTGTGACATAAAGGCAGAGGCGATTGTGTGTGTAGGGGGGAGGGGAGCTGAGGTTTCCGCTTCAACGATATCCCCCTTGCTTTTTACTCCGAAACGATAGCAGCTTGCCCTGTAAGCCACCTATGCCGAGCCCTGTCTTGAGCTTTTGGCAGAATATGATAGTCGGGCCCTTTATCAAGCTAATGCCCAAGTCGCGGCTCAAAATGTTGCTTAGGAGGCGAGGTCGCTCCGAAATAACCAAGATGCACGAGACTCCAGACGGCACCTCCCTGCCCATCCGTGCGGCCCATCCAATCACCGCGTCGGAAAGTCGGCCTGTGGGCTCTCCGGAACGGGGTTTGCCAGGGTTTTCGCAGATTCTCGATTTCATATTCGGAAGCAGGGGCATGAAAAGGCCCTGAAACAACAAAAACCTGAAAGTCGAGAATGTGGGTGGATGGTGCTTCCAAGGATTAATAACATGTATTGATTATGTATCAATGATCATAAAATGAGGGTAGGTAAAAACCGCGAAGATTTTGACGATTATTCGAGCGTTCAGCAAAGAATTTGGAACAAAAACAGCGCTAGAGAGAGGAACAATTTTGCATCCAGGTTAGGAGCGGTTGCCTGTTATTTTCTGTGCGATTTGAGCCTGAGTCTAAAAAACGCTCCGTTCTGGTTACTGGTGTAGCCTGTTGAACACACAGCTGTACCAAACTTCAGATCAATTCTTTGAGAAACAGATGAGCTATGGCAGTTTTCAGGGTGGACTTGTAGTTTTGGTTAACACTGTAAAAGACATTTCATGCCCTTGCAATGATTTCCTTCAAAAAAATTGAACTTGCGCGGATCCTCTGACAAGGGTTATGAATTCCTAGGCTTGTTTCAGACTGCCGCCTGACCGCAGCAGACTTCAGCAGACTGCAGTTGACCGCACTGGCCGCAGCAGACTGCAGCAGACTGCATCTAACCGCACTGACTGCAATGGCCGCAACGGCTGAAACCTGAAGTTGGAGAGGATAAATAGTTGTGACTCAAACAAACAATAACAATATATACCTAAAAGCAAAAGACAACACGGGCTAGAATGTCACAAGACAGGTATATGCAGTGATAGGAGGAATTAGAACAAATACGAACTTACCAAAGAAAAACTATCGCCAAAAGAAAAAGAAAGAAGAGAAAAATTGCGATGGAACTTATGATCTTCTTAGGCTTCTCGTAAATCACGCTGTTTTGATAATCGCGGTTGTTTTTTTTTTACGAAAGGAGGCAGCGACCGGTGCGGTCAGTATGGTCAACTGCAGTCAGCTGCAGTCTGCTGCGGTCAGTGCGGCAGTATGAAACAACCCCTAGCAATGCAAATTTTATTCAACGAGTATAGTATACTACAAGCCTTCGGAAGCATGCTGAAAAAGCTTAATATGTGAATGTGTCACTTTTAACAACGTGAATCTGAAGGCTACAGATAACATTTTTTTACCAATCTAGTACTATTTGTTTCCTTCCTATTGTGCAGATCACAAATTAGATATCAGCAAGGATCAAACTGTCAGTATATCGCTCTCCCCAATATTTTTGAGCGATTCAGGCCGTTTGGTGGAGAACAAATGAACACTTGTTCTACTGACGTTAGAACGATTTCCTTGGTGAAAAAATGCACAATTAACATAGAACGAGTGACCAAAAGCAGCTGTGTTGAAGACAGTGTCTCATAAGAATTGGTTGCCGACTTTTTTGCATTTCACAAGCCTTTCGCATCCTGTCGAACTTATTGAGGTTCAAAATGGCATGAAATCTCTAAAAACTCCTCATTTTCGAGGACATGTGGAAGCAACATGGAAGAGTTGTGCTTTTTTATTGTAATCTCTATCATCAGGGCAGAATCATCGAGAAGGTTGAAATTTAATGGAAGGACGTGTTCAGACACGTATACGGGAAAACGCTGAGTCGGCCTTAAAGGGAGTGTCCGGGCAAGAAATCGATTTAAAAAAAATGGGGGTTTTCCGCAACTTTAAATCAGAAAATTGACATTAGAAGGCGCGAAAACGGCGAAAACATGTGTATTTTAAAGCTTTACAATTTGAAGTTTGACGGTCCCGCCAAGGCGACGTAGAGTAGCTACGGGACCCTACAATTCTGACTGTGGCGGCATGCGTACAGTCTGTCCCAATCGGGATCAGGCCGAATCGTCGGCTGAATTTGCGCGCTGGCAGAGCTAGGGGATTGCGCTGCATACGCGCGCTGTCGCAGAGAGTGAAGAGATCGAAGAGAGAGCAGACTAGCTAGCCGCAGATGTCGCGCGAAACCCTCGCGGCGCGGACTCCCGCCATGCCGGTTTTGGCCTGGTTAGGATTGGGGCAGACTGTACCCTGTCGCATAACAGGAATTCAAACAGGTTGGAGGAATCCGCTCCAAAGCGTAGTTCCTCTGCTTCCCTCAAAGCGTAAGTTCCTCCGCTTCCCCACCGTTTTTCTTTCTTTAGGTTAAACGTTACAATCTCGTACTTGCGCGATGCTGACCACTTGCGCATGCCACTGAAATCACGAAACCAGACCTTGTCCGGACACTACCTTTGAGAACCAAATCGCTTGGTGAGGACGACTTTGAGAGCATTTTTCTCAGCGTGGGGGGGGGGGAGATCAAATCGAATCGGACGTGTTGCAATGACCTATCTAGAGCGTTCTGTAGTAGAATAAGACCAGCGCAACGTCAATTCTGGTGAGACCCAATTTAACTGCCCATGCTACCTTGAATAGTAAGTGTATTCGCAAAGCTCGGTGCGGAACACTGAGGAAACGTTTCCTAAAATAACTTGCTCAACTTCTATTCCCCAAAGTATAGCGGGCCAACGTTTACCAACGTATGCGCAGTTTTTGATAGCTAGAGATTACCAAAACCAATGTTCTAAAGTGAAGGTTCAACAAGTCTTTCAACGTGTTCAAATGTCTGCAGGGCCACGCCCTCTTTACGCATGGAAAACGCCTATATCAGATTTGTATAGACGATAATACATTCCATCGAAGAGATTCATATTCAGATGCTATAAAGGAGTGCTCTGTCAATACATCTGCTGTGGTACAAGATTTGAAAGAGGGACCTAGAATTGAGTGTAGTTATAGGTTTACTGCTCATAAACGTGATGATTGTCCTTACATATTACTAGAGGTTGGTGACGGATTAAAGATTGATTTTCTGTTCGTTTACTCCTACCCTTCAAACAATCGCATGGAATTTCAGATAACATCTCTTCCACTAAGTGGAACGACGGCGATTATTATATCTTACGATAATAGTTCTTATATTCATAATGTCACTTGTGAACAAGAAATAATAGTGGTGCCATCACAATCGGTTAATGTCATTGTGCAGACGTTACAAGCTGATGGTCGAGAAAAAGTATATGTAAGCGTGTGTTACTTGAAAGGTAAGCTCCTTGAAATCCGTTTTTCTTTCCAGTTCTTATGTGCAAATATATGTATACCAGCCGCTCTCTGCCGCTACGTGGTAGCTTCGCTTTCACGTAAATCTTTTGATTTACTCCTTATTGAGATGTGAAAATTTGCAGAAAATTTGCCGTTTTGCACGAATTACTCCGATTTATAACAGTTATGGAAAACTAAATTCAAGAACAATCGAGTGCATAATCCCAGCTTTCTCAGTTTATTTCGAATTAACTTCTAAGTAACGGATATTACGCGAACTGCGAAAAATCAATAAATTGATAGGGTTGATCAGTTCAGTTAACAAAGCGGCTCATTAACACACAGACACACCCTATCCCATGAGTCATGCCTGGCGAATTTAGTTTTCCATAACTCCTATCGTTTTTAGGCAAAAATGAAAAAATTCTAATGAAAAGTGCAAAAATCTACAAATCAGTAGCAACAGGCCGTGTGTACCGAACAAAATGGCTTATTAACAACGGCGCATCTATGCATTATGCCCGCCAAATTTGGTTTAGATCCCATGATCCCACTTTTCCATCATGAAATAAAAACATAAAAAAGAGGCTAAATCAAATGTTATGTAAGTATTATTTGACTATTATTGATTCGGTAGTTATGCCCGATCTTGCGGATGGACAACCATTCTCGATTTTGTTGATGAGCTAAGCCGGTCGACGAACCGAGGTTGGCATAGTTAGATATCAGCTAGCCTCCAGAAAATGACATACAAAATATCAGAAAATATGAAAAGTTATAAATTGAAGTTATAGATATTTTATTTAAATTAGCCATGCTTAGCTATCCCCTCCTTCCAGTTTTTTTAGCTGTGCAGAGATGAAATACGAAAAAATTAATAAATTAATAGAGTCTATTGCGGTGAAAAAGCTTACTGACACCTGCCCCAAGTCGAAGTTTACGTGCGCAAAGTTTGTTAAATTCCATTATTTTTTCTTACATTTTAGGCCGATCATAACAAAAGTGCTGAGCGAAAAGCTCCACAAATCAATAAATCAAAAGCGCCAATAGATGACTTTTTTTGAAAAAGCTTAGTGACACCCGCCCCACCCCGAGGTTCATGTGTGCAAAGTTTCATCCAAATGCCTTGATTCTTCATACCATTAGGCCGTTCATAAAAAAATGCTTATCAAATATTAGGTCATTCCGAAAGTAATTTCGCTTTCTTCAAACGGGCGCCACATTTGATGGAACAAAGATCTCTAAGAGACCTTGGTAGCATTCGATGCAGCATTTTATCCTCTTTTTAAGCGTTATGAAAATGTTGCAGCACACTCAGTGAGCTTTCAGAAAATTACCAAAATCTGCGCCCATGCTTTTTGAGATGGTCAAGTTTCATGATTTTTCTAAACTTTTATATCAACCCTACGAAAGAGAAGAGAGCAGCTTTTTATAGAGCAAACCCTATAGAATGCATAACAACTTTTTTCTCCTTTCCATAGCTCGTCATACATTTTTGGCAGAATTTTAACTGATGCTTCCAATTTTTATACGTGGACAGCTAAATCCTCGTAGAACATCAAAGGAAGAGCAGCTCGAGCACTATTCGATGCAGCATTTTCTCCTCTTTCTAACGGATGTTTTTTGTTTCCGATTCGTTGTGTTTTCGGGAATAAATTCATCACAAATCATTTTATGCGGGCTCCAGGGTGTACCCGAAAAACTCCAAATTTGATATTTCGGATCCTTAAATTCTCACTTGCTTTGTAAAATTAGTGCTAAATCATAGGACCATCTTGATAGTCTCAAATTCCGAAAATTATGATGTTTGATGTATTGTGGCTGACGTAGGCCTGCCAAAATTCGACAATTTTGTTAAAAATCTTTTGAAAAATTTTGGCGAGCTATGAAAAGGAGAAAAAACTTGTGCTGTATCCTTTGAGGCTTGTGCTATCTAATCTTTACTTGAATTCCCTCTGAGGCTTGATATGACAGTTAAAAAAATTGTGAAATTTGACCATCCCAAAAAGCATGAATCGCAGATTGGTTTTTTTCTGAAAGCACACTTAGTGCGCTGCAACGATTTCGTCACTGTTAGAAAGAGAATGAAATGCTGCATCGGATGCTTTCAAGACCTCTTAGAAATTTTTGTCCCTCCCAGATGTGGCGCCCGTTTGAAAAAAGCGAAATTACTTCCGGAATGACCTACTAATTATAGGTATTGATAATTGCCTAGCGTAATGTATAAACTTGATCTCTTCAAGTCCGCTAATGTTTTTCCTCAACTCACTTTCAACCACGATAAAGTTAAAAATCTTTTTGGTTATGACCCGACTTTGCCACAGCATTTCTAAACCTATGAGTGAAGTTGGAAGAAAACAGTCTGAAAGGATAACCGTTCGCTGCTTTATCTGCTATATTGCGTCAAGTACAGAAGTGGTCGCAAATACAGTAACTCGACCTCTACTGCAGCTAACGGTGCTGCTTGTTCGCTGATTCGGGGAGTGATTAGCATTGAGAAGCGCTTATGACTAAATACTCAGTTTTCATTAGAAGGGAATAATTAAAATACAAAAGATGAAGAAGTTAATGCAAAACCCCAATTACGCTTATGAGCGCTTAAATTAACGATGAACTTTACCTTTGCAGAAAAGTTGAGGTTACAGATAAATAGCTTGATCTACGCTGTCTAAGGCTGCGATGGGCCAGCTTGCTTTGCTATCTAGTGAATTCGCTTCAGCAGGTTACTGGTTCGATACATTCGTAGAGCCTTGCATTCTACTCTGTTTTCCGTATCACTATTGGGGGCTCCTTCTCAAAGGCAGCGTCCCACCAGACTGGGGGTACCTGGCTCTGGTAGTAATGTGGTAGTAGACCCCCTAACTAAGCGACGACAGAAGTTTGCAGCGCGAAAAGAAGTCTGCGAAGTCTACAAATCGCCTCTCAAGTGGCCCGAATCTTACGGTAGACTCGGGCGAGTGCGAGATGCAGCAAGGTAGAAACGCAGAGTCGTTGTGGGACCCTGCGCTCATGACTGTGTGTGCTATACGCACTCTGCCCTTGCGGATCGATATTGCTGTGAGGGCGGCGTCCGGGCCTATCGTAAGATTCTGGCCACATTTGGATCAAGTTTCAAGCATGATAGACCTCCTCTTTCGCTCCGAACTTCGGTCATCGCTTAGGTGGAGGGGGGGGGGTCTAGTTTAACATCGTCACAATAACCCGGCACCCATCTTTTTGCCGGGACGCTGCCCTTAAGGCACCAAATCTTGAGCTTTACAATTCACTGCCGCGATGCAACGTCTTAGGTGTCCATAAATGAACTGCTCGCGATTTTTGAAATGCATGGGCGTATAGCTTCTAGAAGCTAATGCCGAGCCAAGTCTTTATTACACAAAATGTGCTCGCGAAAATTATTAACGATCATAGCAATCTGAGTAGAGCAGCGACCGATTTACCAACGCCATCGTTGGCGAATCAACAGATGTTGCTGATCTACTGTTGATGCAAGCGTGTCGAATCCCCGTCATTGAGCAATGGAAGTAGGGCTAAATTGATCTAAAGCGACATATTTCAACAAATTAGCGAAGTTAAAGTGGAGCGGAGATGATATAAAATGCTCTTAAGTAATATCAGTTATCAAGTCATTAGAGATGCTGTGCCAAGCGGAGAATCGGAAGAATAAAACGGCATTTTCTATAGCTGACAAAATGACGAGATTTTTCAAATTTTCTGTTCTGACTTTTGAACCCTCAATTCATTGGCTTATATTTGGATGAGTCCACATCCTAAACCGTCAGTCTAAAGCTGTAGCATAATCATTTGATCGTTTTTGATATTACTGTTAGCTAGCTGGCAAAACCGGCTCTGCCTTGCCCTGATAGTAATATTTTTGTGATCAGCGCGCTCACTTACCCCCCTTCGGCAACTCACAGCCCCCTAGCTCAAAGTTTGCAAAAATCGATGAAACTGATACGATCGATAACGAAGAATGGCCTACCATTCTCTCCGTCCCGAAGTGTTTGTATGCTATGTTCGGCCCGTATCATACACAACATACAGACGTACAAGAAATACAAACAAGCATTCAGCTTTACCCTTTGCTTCAATGAGATCGGCGGCTGGTAGGCGGGGCTTCGTGACCTAACTAGGGCTAGAAGATGATCAAAGAGCATGTTCGCGAGGGAGGCGCAGACTGCGTCGAGGACGCGAGCAGCCACCACCTTAGTCATGAATCCCCGCCTTCCAGCAGCCAAGTTGGTCGAAGCAAAGGGTATTTATAAGATGTAGAAAACTTTTTGGACCAAAAAATCTGTGTTAAGTTACTCACCTGCAAATTGGTGTGAAAAAATTGTTTGCAGATGCAGCGGAAATTGCTGCCAGATATAATGCGTTTGTTTTCAAATGGCTTCCATCTGCAGTGAATGATTGCAATTTTCACAATTTAAAATTGACAGTTGACAATGCAAACATGTCAGTTCCAATCCCGGGTACCCTTGAGGTTCAGGAAGTAACCAAGGATGCTGGCACAGTCGAGGTTAGGTTATTTCTATGTCGATGTTGAATGCATATTCTGGGTTATTTCTAAAAAGTCTTTCGTGCAAATATCTGCAGGTCTATGCTGATGATAAAAATGAAACTCTTGCTTCATCTACAAGATTCTTCGTCAGGGAGAGATTAGAGCTACTCATCATGCAAAAAAATTCGAACTTTACTCTAGCGATGAGGTACTCGCAAGGTATTTCTTTTCAATCCATTTCCTCCAGTTGAAAATGCTTTATCGGATTGTCAGACTGCCCGGACATTCCGCAGGTGATTCGTGTCAAGCATAACTTGATTGATTCTCATGCGATAGGAAATGTTGTGAATTTTCAATGCGAAAACGAAACTTTAATGTTGTACGGTGCAAAGCAGATTAAGTGCCTCATAGGAGGCTTATGGTCATCATCTCCTCCAGTTTGCCTTGGTAAGTCAGGAATCATTATAGAATTGAGCTAACAATTCTTTTAGATACTACCCCAAAAGTGTGCCCACTTCCAATAATCGAATTCGGCTACATAGCCAATGTGTCGCATGCTGTCACCAAGTTTGGTGACGGGTCGAGTTTAAACTATGGTTGCATTTTTGGTTACACTACATCTGTAAATTCAACTGAATCGGTGTGTTTGGAAGGGTACTGGTCTCCCTCTACTTCCTGTAAAGGTATGTAAGCGTTTACTAAAATTACAATTACCGTCATCGTTATAATCATTGTTATTATTATTGTTATCGTCATTTTATCATTATTGCAATCCTCATGAGCAGGTACAGAGAGGTCAAGAAACTGTCAATGTACTCCGAGTACAGCAACAATTAATGATTTTGGCTTCGTGTGAATCAATTGGGGAATCCTAAGCAAATAACCTAGTTGCAGCTCATATGATTCATAAGTCAGGAAATTTAACTCTTCGCTTACAAGGGAAAGATCAGAATTCAAAGAGGCCGATCCAAATAAGGGCATACCATTGGCTGCAGCATAGAACCCTTAACAAATCCGTCATTCGTATTTGCTGAATTATTGCGATGTTATGGTTTTCACACAAGATTTTCACACGAGTTTCACACAAGAAAATCTTGCATAAAAATAGCAAATTGGACCGTTTGGCCTTTTTAGGGTTGGGCCAGACTGCGCGGGGTACGCGGCGTACACACCATATCTATATGCACTTATGCGTAAGCTGTGTGCGTCGCACAGACTGGTTCAATAAGCTCACTTTTGGGTTTAGACTATATACAAAAAAACTAGGTGCATATTTTGACCCAGCATTAAGCCAAATATGGATCTATGCGGCATATTTTGCACTTTGCACACACGATTTTTTATAACTGCGTCCATAAAGGCATTCAGCAATTACGGAAGGCTAAATTAGAGTCGGCGTTTTAAGGTGCTTTCAGTGGTAGGCAGCTTGATTGTACTGGCAACTTCAACTTTTAACTATTCTCTTGTTGGATCATGGCTCGACACCAGCTGTAACCAGAGAGATTTGACACGAAGCCCTAATTTGAAAAAAAATTTCCATGGTGTCTTCTTTGACTTTTTTGGTGTTCAAATCGGCCACCTAGATTTCTGACCATTTCCTTAGACGATTTCTCTGAGCGGCTAATCGGATTCTTCAAGTAGGCTTAAGGCTGCCGCGCTCTCGACCAGTTTGCGTCTTTCCCGCGCGCGTGCTCTCTGATCAATACCTAGCTTCGATTAGGTCACAAAGTCCCCCCTTCCAGCAGCCAAGCCATTTGAATCCAAGGGTAGTGTTCGATTGGTCTCTCGAAAGAAGCTGGGTTTGAGCATCGAGGACTGAGTTTCTCAACTGTTATCATATCATGTCAGCTGCCGCTTCGTCAATGGTTCGTTTAACTAAGACTTTCCAATCAGTGCCCACATAAGAAGCATGGGTTCCAAGATATACTTAGACGTTGCACCTGCATAAAAGCGATATACCCCAAAAGTAAAAAATTGCAAAACATATTTTAGTTTAAGGCTGAGAACAGCACCAATTTTTTTAGTGTTTTAAAGACCTAATGTTAAAGATTTTGTGACAACGGGCTATAAGTGCTCCGGATATGGCAGTGTATTATAATATCCACATGCAGTACAGCTATCTATGGCCGTCTTTATCAACGAACCATCGAGGATAGGGTAGGGTTTACCCAGAAAAGCAATTAACCCTATAACGAGCCTTGAAGATAAATTTTTACCCTTGAGCGTAAACCTTAACCCAGAGAGAGATTAACCTGTATTTATGACGTGACTCATCAGGGTAAATTTAGCCTAGCATAGAGCAAGATTCGATTCACTCTGGCATTTCGTACGAACATCTAGTGATCCCTCAATGCAGTGCTCAGTCCTAGCGATACTGTTTTGACGAACATATATTTATGTTAACTATCATCTCAAACTTCCTATGGCCTCTTTTCGTGTCTTCGTTTATTGTTATCATCCAGTATCATACTCGGCCGACTATAGTGAAAGATTAGTTTTGAGAAGAGTACGTGTCCAACCAAAAGCTCTGAAATTGCGAGGATCAAGCTCAACAACTCGAAAAAGCTTCCGTAATACGGAACTCCCTCATTCAAATTCTAGTCCACCAATATACTCGTTCAGTAAATGGTTTGGTACATGGCCAACCATAGCTCAACTATAATAGATAAACTTGAAGCTGACCAACAAAATACTAAAAAATTTTTATTATAGTTTTTGTGATACGATTAGACGAATCGAAAAGAGGACTGGGGAAATTTGAGACAGTAATAATTAGAAATGTGTGTTTGCTGTTAGAACATTATCGTTGAGACTGAGTGGTGCATCAAGAGATCATTTTATGTCCGTATGAAGTGTCAAGGTAAATTTGATCTTGGGGTATATGTCAAGATGAACGATAGCTGGTACTAGTGGCGCGCGGGGTCATGAACTGGCAATAACGTGTTCGCTCGAAGCTCCGCCCTACTGCGGCGGACGAGTTTCTCGGACGATACCGTCAAGTAAAAATAACTTTTGATAGTGAGATACAAGCTTGTTGCAAGCTGCGGTAAAGCTTGACTATTTACAGAATTTGTTTTGATTTTCTTTTCTTTTTTGGCAATCAATGAATAGCTGATGTGTTGTGTTGATCGTGAAATTCGATAGATTTGCTGATTTACCTATGAATGACCGAGTGACTCCTGGATATCCAACTTTGAAGTGTGAAATCAATCCAGAACACCTCAGGCATGATTGTTTGAGTGACCTCACAACTTATGACTAGTTCGCACGCAATTTCGATTGAGTTACAGATCGATTTATCTTGAGGATAGCAGTTTTTGGAAGCAAATTGAAAGAATTTTGTTATTCAAAGCAGATTCGAAAATATATAAGTGCAGTATGATTGTCCTGAAATCCGCGAAAATTTATGTGATATGACCGCATATTTGCAAAACGAGTTAGCTTGCTCAAAATAAAATTCGCCTTTAATGCTTGTTTTAAATTCTCGTCGCAATGAAATCTGTTTTTAGTTAGGATTAGGGTTTTGTAACTTACTTAGTTTTAACTAACTAACTTAGTTTTGTAAATTAATGGTGTTGGTCATTTGAGCAATAATAATAGTATTTCTCGATAAGCTGACTTCTTTTTGAACTAAACTTGAGAGTGCACAACAAAGCATATTCAATATGGTAACAAATATGAGTGGAGAAAAACACTTTTTCAAGCATTTTCGAAACAATTTTCTCATACCTGCAATAAAAAATCATTTTGGACAAGCCTACTAGGAACAAATAATTGAAATACATCAAAAAGAGCTTGCGAACTAATCTATAATGAAAAATGATCTGAAAATTGATTTTCAATTTAATTGAAATTTTGAAATCTACTGTTACCCAAATTGCAACCAACTGCAGAAGCATGAACGAAGTATTAGAGAGTTTTCCGATAGCGCAACGCATTCCTAGGCTAATTAACAAGGGGGCGGAGCGATCAGCGCACCGCGTACATTACCCAGCTGGCGGCTGGCACATGCTATCGTTCATCTTGACCGCCACCCTTGATCTTGCTCTATGCTAAGGTTAAATTTACCCTGGCGAGTTACGCTTGTGAGTACGAGTTAATCGTTTCTGAGGTAAAGTTTACCCTCAAAGTCGTTGATGAATACGACTTAGTTCTTTCCGGGGTAAAGTTTTACCCTCAAAAATAGGTTTAAGGTGAGGTTGAGACTACCCTGTGCTTCGTGAATACGGGTTTTATGCTTTCTGGGATAAAACTTACCCTCAGGGGTTCGCTAATGGATATGGCCACAGTAGCACTTGTGTTCTAGATTTGTATGCACTATATTCATTATTCAGGATTCCAATCAAGCACGCACTTTATCAACTTTCAGAAGCAACATGCTTACCTTTCGATATTGAAAATGGTATATTTGCCCAAAAATCGTACCAAGACGGTGAACTCGCATCTATAGAATGCCTTGACGGTTATGAAATCAATCCGACGTTGCCAATTTGTATAGGAGGTGTTTGGAACGTTACTAACGTAACTTGCGTAGGTGCGCTAACATATTGCTTGAGAGTTCTCCGTTGTTTGAACTTGGTTCAAATATAGATATCAACGAATGTGACAATAATCAGGATAATTGCGACCCTGATGCCATTTGCGAGAATCTCGAAGGAAGTTACACCTGTAAATGCCCAGACGGAAAAGAATTGTACATTGAGCAAGAGGATGTATACAGCCGCTATCTAATCCCAAACGTATCATGCATATGTGGGTCAAGAACATTTCTCGGAAGTTTTACTGTACTTTACAAGCATTAGGGACTTCATGTGATTTCGACAATTTGACAAAGGATGAAAGTTGGGTTGTTTGGAACAAAAAGAACCGTTACAGGTGATTCGACTTTTTAAAAGCACGTTCTTTCACGAAATCCTTTCAGACACAGTGAGTCAGTGACATTTCTGTGCAATATGACATACTTGGAAGAAGCGACATATGCTAGCTTTACCGCAAAATGTTTGAATGGCAAGTGGGGAACTGTTAAAAATCCTTGTGAAGGTACGTATCCTACTCGGTAATAAAAATAGTTTCCATCAATCTCTCCATTTTTTGAAAATCGACTACAGACCACTAATTATGGCATGTAAATCCAAGGTAACAATGCACAATTTGCGAGTTACAGTACCAACACCGACGCTTGAAATTCTGCAAGTAAACGCTTTGTCGCGCCGGATGTGCCGCATTGCGATAGCTTGCTTGAACTTCAACTAATAACTCTAGCTTAACTATTTAAAATCAGCGCCTTCTGGACATTCTAGAAGTGTTTTCAAAAATTTCAGAATCTCCTTTACAAAGATCTTTTTTTGAGGCCGTCGGCGGTTAAACGCATTGCCGCGTTCATATTGCCGCACCAACATAACTTCTTCAACCCAAACATAAGAAGTTCTAGCTCGAATGAATGGAATCAGCGTCTCCTAAACTAACTGAAAACGCTTTCGAAAATTTTAAAATCTTGCTTTCAAGTCTTTTTTGGCTCCATGCCAGCGGCGATCTAGATGCAATGTTGCGCTGAAAGTGCTGCATTAGTAACTCGGCTCAAAGTTCTTCAGTTAAAATGATGACCAAGTATTCGGTATCAGCATCTTTTTATTTACTTATGAGTCCGCTCAAACTTTACAGAATATTTTGTCTTGGTATAGGGGCCTGCAGGATCGCCAGAGTCGGACGTGCGTACGGCCATTGCGCCGCGCACGTCAGATGTGCGTCCGACGACTCAGGTAGATGCCAGACATTCGGTTCACCACCTTTAGTGTTGGACAGTGTAGTGATTTGACCTATGAACCGAACGAACCGGCTGAGGCGGACATCTGGCACCTGCCTTAGTGACATCGGACGTGCGCGGCGTAGTGGCCATACGCACGTCCGACTCTTGCGATCCTGCAGGCCCCTATACTTTTTTACATTATCGAGCGAAATAGGCAGCGAAAAAGTACCAAGACAAAAGATTTTGCAAAGTCTGAGCAGACTAAGTAAATAAAACGACGCTGATACCAAATACTTGATAAATTTAATTGAAGATTTTTGAGCCGAGTTACGGTAATGCGGCACTTTCAACGCGACATTGCGTTTAGATCGCCGCTGGCGTGGGGCCAAAAAAAAAACTTGAAAGCAAGATTTCGAAATTTTCAAAAGCGTTTTCAGGTAGTTCAAGAGACGCTGATTCCATTCATTCGAGCTAGAACTTCTTATGTTTGGGTTGAAGAAGTTATGATGGTGCGGCAGTATGAAAGCGGCAATCGTTTATACCGCCGATTGTCCCAAGAAAAATCTTTGTAAAGGAGATTCTGAAATTTTTGAAAACACTTCTAGATTGTCCAGAAGGCTCTGATTTCAAATATTCAAGCTAGAGTTCAATTAGTTGAAGTTCAAGCAAGCTATCGCAATGCGGCACATCCGGCGCGACAACGCGTTTATTTCGCAGAATTTCAAGGCGACAGTGTTGGCACTGTATATGTCATCAACTCTCTACAGCAAGAGAAAACTTACCTAAAAATTGAGCTTCCGCCTGCAGATAATTTGAAGAAAATCAAAGATTTTTACGTTCAAATGTGCTGTGAATTGTAAGATGGGATTGCAACAAAGTTAATTGAAGCCAACAATCTTACGCCAAAAGCTCTTCGAAGTTCCGACCGTGAAGTTCTATTAGGTTGATGCAAATATAATGAGCGTTTTTCAATTTTTCACTTCAACTTGCTATAACTTTCTACAAAATCTACATTTTGAAATGAGATAAAAATCATCAGATGTGCGAAACTTTCGCAGTACAGCGCACATTGACCTATACTCATCTTATATATAAAGCTGAATGTCTGTTTGTCTGTCTGTCTGTCTGTATGTATGTATGTATGTCTGTGTGTACGTATGTTCCGAATAGAAAATTCCATTTCTGAACCGATCCGGACCAAACTTGGCACACATACACTTCGGGCCCCGGCGGGTGTCACAGCCCACTTTTCGTCATCGATCGATATCGATTTTATCGATTTTTTGCAAAATTTGAACTACGGGGCTGGGAGTTGGCACAGGGGGGTAAGTGAGCATGGGGATTCCGAATACAATATTAGTTTTTAAAATCGTGCATTACTTTTATCGATTTTATCGATTTTTTTGCAAAGTTTGAGCTACGGGGCTGGGATTTGGCACAGGGGGGTAATCGAGCATGCTGATCACCCCCGTGGGGGTGATCAGCATGCTAAAAAAAGCAAATTTTGCAAAAAATCGATAAAATCGACATCAATCGATAACGAAAAGTGGACTGTGACACCCGCCGGGGCCCGAAGTGTATGTGTGTCAAGTTTGGCTCGGAGCGGTTAAGAAATGGAATTTTCTATTCGGAACATACGGCGGAGCCGGGTATGCCAGCTAGTATCTCATATGGGCAGAAAAATATGGACTGAAAAACAAAAATTTTTTTTTCTGAAGTCTTGTTTTTGACAAAACGTAACTCCTTTCATACTTTGTTGTTACCATTTATAGCAGCCTATCTTGTAGCCACAAGCCAGTAGTACAAATATACATAAAAACGGTTTGGAGAAAAAAGATTAGCGAAGAGGGAAAAATTGAAATTCAAAAATATCAACTTCTTTAGCATTTTTTCGGTAAACCTCAAAACCCCAAAGTATAGAATTTTCTAATTTTCTGCGTACTGAACACCTGGATGTTTTTGCAAAAACTGCTAATAGGACTCCTACCCTCATGCTTATAGAGATGAGCAAAGTTTGAGCGACTGCATTCTAGAAAAGAAAGTTATGGGCTCTAAAATGACCATAACCATTACCCATGTTAAGCCGTCGATATCTCACTTCAGATAACTTCAAAAAATATGTTCAAATATGCATAATGTAGATAATTTCCATCACATATAGCGCTAAATTTTCGTTGAACCATCTTCATTCGCGCTCAAATTCTGGCCAGAAAAATGAATGCAACGAAAATCTGGTTTTGAGTGCGATTCTCTGAAGCTCTATAAATTCTTAACAGAGTAGGCTAAAAGTCCATTTTGAACACCATTAGATAGAGCATGAAAAGAGCATTCTAACAATGTGCGGAAACCTTTAGAAAGAAAGAAGCTTGATGGAGAAAAATTGTCCTGAAAGAAGTCCTAGAAAAAACGCTCATTATTTTTGCATTAACCTAATATATTCCTACAGTTTTGTATCAGTCGCAGCGAATTTTAGAAAAAAAGCGACTTTTCTATAAGGTTTCAAAATGGAAAGGCAGAGTCTAGAAGTTAGCATGTTAGTGCAACATTCCGTCAAAAACGTACAAGACCTTCATTTTAGAGATAAAGACTGCAGTAAGCGCTGCAACAACGCAAAAACTCAGCTTCAAAACGGTAGGGATCGAATTAGACTGGTCATGATTGTGTTGAGGTGTTCTACGCTCACAGAACAAGGATAGCCACCTAACTTGAAATACCTTTCAGAAAAGCACACATTTGGAATTAGTTTTTTAGAAAACGCTGTTTCTATTAGGTTGTCAAGAAAATAATGTCGGTTTTTATTTGATTGCTTTAACAAAGCAACCAGACTCAACCCAACAAAGGATAAGGGGTACTGTTCGATAGAGCAAAGCAAGCTCTACAAGATGGCACTCATGTCTTTGCGCCATGCTCGATCCACGGAGAGTTTGAACTCAAAATCTAAAAATTTCCAAATGCCCAAAAAATCGAAAAAATCAGATCTTCGTCCAAATAATTTCTACGGACCTCCCACTCGCTCACATCAATACTATCAATATCTGATATCCATATGTGCGATTGCCGTATTTTTTTCCTTGACTAGAAATTGAGAAAACGAAAATTTCCCTGATTTTCTCAAAGCAATGCTGAGCCGTTTTTGCATATGTAGTTCTATACTACAAGCCTAGGTAAGTATAACTGTAGATTTTCAGCCCATTCCAAGCGGTAGTTTTCGAAAAATAACGAATTCGGATTTTTTCGTTTCAGTTTCAGTGCTAAAATCGACATTTCTCGAGAAGTACCGCTCGAAATAGGCTGAAAACCTACAGTTATGCTTACCTAGGCTTGTAGTATAGAACTACATATGCAAAAACTGCTCAGCATTGCTTTGAGAAAATCAGGAAAATTTTCGTTTTTTCAGTTTCTAGTCAAGGAAAAAATACGGCAATCGCACATATGGATATCAGATATCGATAGTATTGATGTGAGCGAGTGGGAGGTCCGTAGAAATTATTTGGACGAAGATCTGATTTTTTCGATTTTTTGGGCATTTGGAAATTTTTAGATTTTGAGTTCAAACTCTCCGTGGATCGAGCATGGCGCAAAGACATGAGTGCCATCTTGTAGAGCTTACTTTGCTTTATCGAAAAGTATCCCTTACCCTTTGTTGGGTTGAATCTGGCTGCTTTGTCAAAGCAAGCAAATAAAAACCGACATTATTTTCTTGACAACCTAATAGCTGCGCTGCATCATTCTGAAGGAAGTTGTGAGTTTTTTCTGAATGACATTGACTTTGGCATGAAGATTGCACGTAGACAGAAATTTGCCCGAAAAAGATAGGATAGCAAAATAACATCAGATGAAGTCTTTTGTCACTAACATGGGTATTAGCGTGGAGCAGGGTACTAGCATATAGATGATGGTACGGTAATGTTACCATGTCGATAATTAAGCAAGAATTGCTAAGAGAAAAGCCTTTCCATGTCGATAATTGAGCAAAATTTGCTAAAAAAAGCCTTTAAGGTGTAGAATTCTGCGTTGCAGCTACGAGCAGCTACATACAGAGTGTTTCAAAAACGTGCAGATGGTTTGAGCAGTAATAACTCTCTGCATTAATGTCTTTCGCGGATCTTTGGGTATCTAGAGCTGGCTTCAACTAAGATTTGCCGTATGGAACGATTTATCAAACGCTCTTCATTGCTAAGGTTTACGATAGGAACTTCCAGCATACAGAACCATCATGAAATAAGCCGTCTGACAAATTTTTTTGAAAAATCGAAGAATTATGTCAGGGTTTTCGCACATGCTTATTTCACTACACAGCTTTCTAGTTTTTGGGCTTTTTTGATGGTGTAATCACGTGTCTGGCAAACACCAAAAAAGCTTTGGTTACGTTATAACTAGAGTGACTCAAAAAAAAACAATAAAGCAAGGTGCAAATTTTATAATCGAAATCAGCGATTTTGACTAGCCTAGTATAAGACCTTTTGACTTGTTTGATTTTCTTTCTGAAGCAAAATATGTCTCTCAATGGCCTAAAATCATCATCGAGGTCTCTATCGTAATTCTATAGTAATGAGGAATCATGGGTGATTTGCTCCATAATGTAAAACCAAGTTGAAGCCAGCTTTACAGAAGGGCGCCTAAAGATTGACGAAAACATAAATGCAAGTTATTAAAGGCAGCGGCTCGGCAGAATGACAACTTTGGAGAATTTATTGTTTCAGGTTCCCTTGGATGAGCTAAGTCCAATACTGTGCTTTGCAGCTTATAATGAACCAGTGCGTCACCTCTGCTTCGCAGAGGCTCGCAGTGGTTCTACTATCCAGGCCCTACTCATTCTCGCATAATGATGGCATTGAAACTCACTAAGCAATGCCTGCTATCATGAACAAAATGTAAACAACTACTTATTCCGAAAGCTTTTTCATGTGAAATCGGTGATTTCGCGTGGACGAAATTTTTTTGCAGGAAAACAAAGCAAAGTTTTGTACGTTTTTGATTTTCCCCCAGTCTTGACAGTCGCTATAAGCTACATTTAGGTGCAAAAATCTCATCAAATGCTCTGGTAAAAGCTTGGCAAAATGACCATTTACGCAACCAATACTTTTTGGCGCCGTTTTTGTTAAGTAGTGGACTTTTGATCACTTTTTTGGGCCTAAGTTCACGGTTTGCACATATACTTGCCATAAACATCCACGAGCCTGCAAAAAGTGGAATTACGGACCCAATTTTGGGGACGAAAAGCCAGGTGGGTCCGATTGACGCGCATTTTTTGAGGGATCCGCTAAACGGATCCGCTCAAGCTTTGATATAGTGGACTCTCATGTTCGTAGCATGCGCTGTGCAAAATTTGGGTTTAAGATGTTGGCTGGCAACCGTTCCACGAATTTCGTGACAAACAGACAGACACACACACAAAAACACGTAAACATCCTTAGCCCGTTATTATAAGTTATGATAACCCACTTTTCCAGAGGTGAAAAATGCTGTTTGGGCGGGTCGCGAAAGTGACTGCTAAAGCCAATAATCCAATTGCCGCTGAGATGGGTACGGTGTCTCCCCTTACGAGGCAATCGCGCTTTAAAGAGGAGGCATAGCTGTCCGCCCAGATAGCACTTTTCGAGGAAAAGCGGGTTATAGATATAACCTGCAAAGCACAGCCTTGGACTCAGCTCATTCAGGGGAACTGAGTACGATAAATATCCCAAAGTTGTCTTCTGCGGAGCCGCTGTTTTTAACACATTGGTGGTGCCGCGCAATGGTGCTCATGTGTTCGAACTTACGTTCATATAATCACTTTAGGTTCGGAAGTGTTTCACCTTGCTCTTGTTGCTCCGCCTCTCTTGTGACAAACTTCGCCCACTCAGTTGTCATCTGCGAGAAACGTTTTTTATGCTTACAGCGCATATAAGAGGTCATAGGTGTGGCTGAGCAGCCTCAAGTACCTTAACCTCAGCCCCCCCCCTCCCGTCAGGCAGGCTTCGTCTCCTTGGGAGAAGCTCCGCCCAACTTTCGGGAATGCCGGAAGCTGCACGAATTCTTGAAATTTGAGCAATTTGCAACATTTTTTGTCAAGTGCGCGGAGCTGCCTCGTCCACTTGCATATTTATGACTCACGCATTCTTGAATGCATATATACATGCAGTTAGGCGTAAAAGCGCACGGAAACATCTCATCCATAGGGACAGACGTGAGAAAATTGGCTCGTCGTCAACGTATTAATGATCAGATAGTGTGCTCATTATTTCGAGAAAAATCCTGTATATGTTGTCGGCGGCTAGCAAAGGCATCGATCTACCAATCATTAGTGGCCGGAAAAGATGAGGCCGATCTGACCTCACCAGAACAAGGAGGTGAACCAGTGCTGCGAGCAAATAGACCTGCAGCCCTGGAGTAAGAGCTGGCTGAAAAAAACCAAACTTCTTTTTTACCGCGCTGAATACTTGAGACCAATGCGTGTAGCCCCTTCTAGATGGTCAAATTGGAGGCTTTTCCCCAACACCAAATTAAAGTCTGCGGTTTGTTGGCCCAAAGTAATGCTATCCTCTTTTAGGCTGGGTTCATACAGATTCCCATGTTCTGGAACTGTTCCCGCACTGTTCTCGCACTGTGCTGGAACTGTGCGGGAACAGTTCCAGAACTGTGCTGCATGCGCTGCAGCCGCCCCGCACCGTTTTGAACGGCGGGAGTCGGAAAATTTTGACCGTTCTCAAAGGTTTATCTTTCAGATTTCTCTCATTTTGGCCTTATTTCTCCATCCCGCTTCCCACTTTGATCAGCGTACCTTCGAACTCGAAGCGGTATTGAAGAATGAGCGCTTTTCTGCTCTGTGTATGCGACAAAACGTGTGTTCCTGTGCTCGTTCATTCTCTCTTTTGCTCAAAATTACTTCATTTGTTCCAGGAAGCTTCTGCGCAGTTTCTATAGCCACCTGCCACAAATTAGAAAGTAGAAGCAATTCTGAAGTTGCATGAATTGGGACTTGTCTCTCATTTTTGATGAGTTTCATTTCTGGGCGTTCTCAGTTCTTTTCCTTTTTTCATATCGCTGGTTCTCCATTCTTTCTTTAACCTTGCTTCTCCTTGTGATGAGAAAAGCTGTGGATTTGAAGCGGGGTTGAGGATTAAACGCTGTTCTCTTCGTGTATCCGGGAAGATGGACCTTCTTGCGCTCGTCCATCTTCTCTGCCACTTTTGTTCAAGCCTATTTCATGTGTTCCGGAGACCTGTCTATATCAATTTCAATACAGATGCGAAACTACGCGGCGCTTTCTTAGAATACATGAAGTAGGTCTGAACAAAAATAGCGAAGAGAGAATGGACGAGCGTACGAAGGTTCATCTTCCCGGATACATGAACAGAACAACGTTTATTCTTCAGCCCCGCTTCAAATCCACAGCTTTTCTCATCACAAGGAGAAGTGGGGTTAAAGAAAGAATGGAGAAGCAGCGATATGGAAAAAGGAAAAGGGCTGAGAACGCCCAAAAACGAAACTCATCAAAAATGAGAGACAAGTTCGAATTCATGCAATTTTAGAATTGCTCACACTCTCTAATTTGTGGCAGATGGCTATGGAAACTACGTAGCGGCTTCCTGGAACAAATGAAGTAATTTTGAGCAAAAATAGCGAAGAGAGAATGAACGAGCACAAGAACACACGTTTTGTCGCATACGCAGAGCAGAAAAGCGCTCATTTTTCAACCCCGCTTTGAATTCAAAGTTCTGCTGATCAAAGTGGTAAGCGGGATGGAGAATTAAGGCCAAAATGAGAGAAATCTGAAATAAAAACCTTGAGAACGGTCAAAATTTTTCGACTCCCGCCGTTCAAAACGGTACGGAGCGGCTGCAGCGCATGCAGCACAGTTCTGGAACTGTTCCCGCACAGTTCCAGCACAGTGCGAGTACTGTGCGGGAACAGTTCCAGGACAAGGGAATCAGTATGAACCCAGCCTTAGTGGGATAAACACTGCCTTATCTCTCTGTGTGCTTGCCTTTCACTCATATAGTTGAAACCAATCATTACGGGAGCGGCCAACATGTACGATAGCTTGTGCCAGCCATATGCGTTGTGGTCAAAATTTCTCAAATTCTATATGTGCTACGACGATAATCGAAAATTTGGTAAAAATGCTTTATGCTCGCTATGCCTTATCTTACTGTTCAACACCAAGTTCAATCCAATGAAGAACATTTCGTTTCAAAAAATAAGGTTCTATGCGCGGCATATTGACAACCGCAGGAGTACAGTTGCTTCTGAGCTATCGTTCATCTTGGCATACACCCATCATTGCCACTGGACGCTCCCCTCTTCTTATATATAAAGCTGAATGTCTGTTTGTCTGTATGTCTGTATGTCTGTCTGTATGTATGTATGTACGTATGTTCCGAATAGAAAATTCCATTTCTGAACCGATCGGGACCAAACTTGGCACACATACACTTCGGGCCCCGGCGGGTGTCATGGGCTACTTTTCGTATCGATCGATATCGATTTTATCGATTTTTTTGCAAAATTTGAGCTACAGGGCTGGGAGTTGGCACAGGGGGGTAATCGAGCATGCTGATCACCCCCCTGTGGGGGGTGATCAGCATGCTCAAACTTTGCAAAAAAGCTCAAACTTTGCAAAAAAATCGATAAAATCGATAAAAGTAATGCACGGTTTCGAAAACTAATATTGTATTCGTAATCGGCATGCTCGATTACACCCCTCTGCCAACTCCCAGCCCCGTAGCTCAAATTTTGCAAAAAATCGATAAAATCGACATCGATCGATAACGAAAAGTGGACTGTGACACCCGCCGGGGCCCGAAGGGTATGTGTGCCAAGTTTGGTCCGGATCGGTTAAGAAATGGAATTTTCTATTCGGAACATACGGCGGAGCCGGGTAAGCCAGCTAGTTCAAAATATTTCTTTTCAAAGGGTCAATCTAACCTTATCCTCTTCATGTCATATTTTGAATCTCTGCTGACCATAGCGTGTGAAACAAAAATGAGTGTGTAGCTGTTATTCGTTGCCTTATCAACTTTGCATCATGTCAATGTATGCATGTAATGACATGCAATTTTTACTATGCTGTAAAGCTCACGTGCTTCCCCGTTCTGACTTCAAAAATGACGGTCTAGTGCTGAAATGAGCTTGGAAGCTTTAGAAAGGAAGTGCCTAGTGGACTGAGTCCTAGGCGCCTGCAATGTCTTTGAGCTTGTGGACTTGACGAAACTGAACTTAAATTTACTCAATATAAACCAAAATTACAGAAAATGATACACGATGGGTAGAGGCCGTTAGGTCGCCGAAAGGGGAAGACTCGCGCGAGCATTTGCAAATTGCACCTCGTTTTAGCATCGTGTTAGTCTTTCCCGCTGGTGGAGCTTAGTGAAGATCGGTTGATCCTCTTCCCAAACACTACCACAAAAATATTTTTCAGTAATTGCAAGACGAAGAAACTGCTATGCAGTCTGAGTGTTATTTTTTTATGAAAACATACACATCATACTTCTAAGGTTTCTTTGGTAACAGCTAGCGAGGTTGCTAGGAAAGTTGCACTATCGGTAGTTTTAACTTCAAAACCGGAGTGCAAAGTTATGCAAAAAGTATCAAAACTCCTGTTATTTTTGTTAGTTTTTCTTAGATAGTTAATATTAGAAACTTAAGATTTTTTTATTATACGAGTTTAGAGCTTTGAAGCACTGATACTATCTTTCAGAAACGTGTACAGTCGATGAAACAAAGTACAAAATAAGCGAGACTAAGCCCTCGGCTGCTACAGTACATTTTTTTGAACAAGTGGAAGTCTCGTGTAAACAAACAGAACAAGTTATGATTGGTAATAAAACGATGGTCTGCGGACGAGGAAAATGGTTTTTCAGCCCGACATGTCAAGGTGCTGATAGAATTATTTTAGTCAATAAAATATCGTAGCAGAACTTTCAGAACTGTATTGTGCACCACTTAAGCTCGACGAACACCCTGAACTTGAGTGTGAACTCAAGAGACCGTTAAGCGGATATGTCGTTGGAAATGAGCTGTTCTGCAAGTGCAAAGATAAAGCTATAAAAGGGGATAGAAATATTACATGTGATAAAAGTTTGTTTCATAGCAAATGCTTCGGTTCCAAGCACCTTAACACTACTTTTGATCTGTTAGCTAATTTTAGTCGGAGATTTCGATGCGATGTGGTCGGAAGGACTACCTAATTGTACCGTTGCGGCTTTGCCTACATTGCCCATCCCAGCAATTACCTACGAAGGTGAGGGTGCAAAAAAAGATGAAGTAAACCAGCAAGTCATAATCGCATTAGTTTATCAAATGTTTTTCTAGAAGAAGTTATATCAGGACCGCTGAGTGAATGGAACTACTCCGCTGACGTGATTTCTTTTATTCTATCCAGGGTGTATCGTCGGCTTCCAGTCATGAAGAGGGATATTGGTATTTTGATGTTGAGTAGTTAACGCCGCTTTCAGAGCATGCAGTGAAAGAAATTGCTTGTTGAAAACCATGAACACTCTGCATCAAAACCAAGACCTGCACAATCTATTGCTGGGAGCCGACAATGCTGATTTGTCAAACTAATTTTTTTCAGTGGGGATTCAATACAACGTGGTTCGGCCTTGCGTGCGAATCGCTACACTCGTAAGTCTAGTACCAGGCCAGTAAAATATTGCAACAATTAAGCAGCATTAAGATACCTCGTTTCCCCACTTATACCTCTCAGAAGTGATTCGCTTACTCTCATCCTGCAAATACAACGAATCGCTGGAGTTTTACTGATTAGTTTAGTACCAAAACTCACTCATGGGACTGTCTAAAATCTGTGTTATAGCGGTGGATTCATTCTCATCGGAAGACGATCCTCTCCGGGAACATCGTAGCTTAACAAGTGTTTCAACTTCTGGATATGTCGAGATACCACTCAGTAAACTCAAAAGATACTTGCAAATATCTTTTGAGAAGTCTGGGACTGTACTAATGCAGGATATTATACTGCGCTACACAGAGTGCCCGACTGTGCGTAATCATATTTTTTGATTTCGGTTATGAATAAGGCAGGTGATTACTAGACACGATTGCGTCCTAATAGCAAGAGAGATACTGATCTGGTTTTGTAGAAAAAACTGCACATCAATCGGTCAGCTTAAAGCGCCGAGCCTTTGTTGTCTTGAGTGCGAATTAATATGAGAACCCCTCGACTTAGCACAGATTACCTTAGAGTTAGCACAGACTGCCTTAGAGCTACCAAAATTTTGATTTGAAACTCAGTTCCGCATCATTATGAAAATTGATCAAATTTCAAAAAGACCGTTGGGCATGACTTGTGATCTACAGTAACTGCATGAGAAGGTCAACAATGCTAAATAGATTTCTTCGACTTACATTTTTTTAAGTCTCCGTCTTCTTCAGAGCCTTTAATGACGACGAGGTTTGTAATTTATTCAGACAAATGCTCTGTCTTCACCACACTACAATCCAACAACCAATAGAGAAAGAAACAAACTAGCCACGTGAGACAAGTAAACGTTTACTTTATAGGCTTCCAGTCAAAAAGCAAGCAATTACCCAGACTGAAGTAGCGCTACTTACAGCACATTGATATAATCAGATCACTTCTTGCGCTTGACCCGACGCCAATCCAGTAGGTCAAAACCCTTAAAAAGTCTGGAACGGTTGCAGCTCGTTTGTAACGACACTCTTCCTTCCTGTTCTTATGCATTCCGCTAGAATTTCAAAATATGGTATCTTTCGAGCTATTGTTAGGAGAACGTACGACAAGATTGCTGTGACAGCCTATTCAATGTAACCTTCGTAAGCGCCTGGAAAGTTTGAGTTGCCTCTGCGTTTTATTGAGATTCCTTGGTTCAAATAAACGTCGGTCGCCCTTCCTCACTCTATTTTTCACCACACGATCGACATGTAATGAAATGAACTATATCTTAACTTTGTTCATAACGTGCGAGTCAAAGACAAGCTTTGACCTTTTGGCTGTGATTGTCTGCAAGAAAGGTATGTAAAAGAGGATTCTTACTTGTCTTATTGACTCGATGAACTTCTATATGGCATGCAGCGACAGCAACTGCTGTCAGGCTGACTCATTGAAAGCGCAATACACCTGGCTAAATCTAGGGTATTGTTCATTCTCGTATGTCGAAGTTTTGCATCTTTCGTTTGTTTCTGTTCTGACTCTATCAGCAACTGTATTGGTGTGGTAGAGGTGGAGCATTTGGAAGGACAGTTTATGGATATCTTTATCAGTACAGGCTTTGAAAGCGAAGACGCCGAAACGTAAGCCGAGTAAATCTATTCAACAATCTTGCCTTTACTACAACAATTTCTATAATTTAACACGCGCTTTATGCTAGGCAAGCGAATTGCTTGCTATGCATTCTGCAGAAAGTTTTGGATCTTTTGCTGAGATAAATTCGTTTTGCGATAAATTTGATGAAAGTTTGTTTGAATGAGGAATGCGGCAGTTGAGTCGATTGAAAAGTTAGTGAAACGAACTTCAAACATTTTTTCAACTTATGAAATTTGTAAAATAATTCGCCCAATTTACAGCTCCCCCTACTTTCTCTCATGTTTTACCTACATAATCAGAAGTCTGATTGCAGACTTTCCTTGATGGCGTCACTCTAGAAAAATCCTATGCATTCTCAAAACCTCGACAAGTGGAAGGTCATTGCAACACAAATCTTGGTTTGACTACAGTGAGAGCTGTGTGTGATTCGACCACAGGATGGTCATTACTAGACCCAAATCCTTGCTGTCAAAAATGTATTGACGCATTCTAGGACGGTAAAAGACATGATGACCTTTTACTTTATAGGCTCATCGCTGCTGAAGGGCCCTTCTCGTGAATGTGATTATACGGACTGTGCTAATGCACATGCGTGTTATGTTACAGATGAAGGAGTTAAATGTGATTGCAACACAGGTGCGAGCCTTTCCCCCTTGTCCTCCTTTACCAGTGCAATTTCTGATAAGGAAGTAAATAATAAATATGTTAGGCCTTCAAAAGTAGTGTTGCGTTTTTCATGAAAGGAGATTTTTTGGTAGCATTCGATGCAGAATTTACTTTTCAATCTATTGTTCATAAGTCGATTGTAGCACATTCAATAAGCCCTCGGAGAATTACCATCTCCGCAGAGGTGAAGCACATTGGCCATCATGAAAGGTATTAGGTAAACTTATGTGATGTTATTCACCTTCCAATCATTTCTTAGTCGAGAGACTTCTAAGTATTTATAAAATGAACCTTATCTGTTATGCAGCTCTCACATGCATTGAAGCAATGTGAATCATTCCTCATTGTGATTTTCTAACAGACCGAACATACCGATAGATTAGCAGCTTAGGCTGGATTTACTGATTTTCATGTTCCGGAACTGTTCCCGCACAGTTCCCGCACAGTTCCCGCACTGTGCTGGAACTGTTCCGGAACTGTGCTGCATGCGCTACAGCCGCCCCGCACGCGTTTTGAACGGCGGGAGTTGGAGAATTTTGGAAGTTTTCAAGGATTTTCTTCCAGGCTCCTCTCATTTTGGTTCCTCGCCTTTTCCTCTAGCCCGCTTCTCCTAGTGATGAGAAAAGCTGTGAACTTGATGCGGGGTTGAGGAGTGGACGTTGTTTTCTTTAATTATCCGGAACACGCACATGAAAGTGAACAGCGTTCTCTCTTTAGCTCCGCTACAAGTTCGCAGCTTTTTTCATCACTAGGAGAAGCGGGGTAGAAGAGAGGACGGAGAAGCAACGATATAAAAAAGGGGCTGAGATTGCCCAAAAATGAAATTCATCAGGTAACAAGAGCAAAGTTCCCATCTCCGCATTTTCAGAATGTGCGCATGTCCCAATTCGAGATAGATGCCTTCAAAAACTATGCAGCGGCTCCCTGAAACAAATGGAAAGGTTTGAGCAGAAAAAAAAACGAAGCGAAAATGGACAAGCGCAGGAACAGACATTTTGTCGGATACGCAAAGCAGAAAAGCGCTCATTCTTCAACCCAGCTTCGAGTTCAAAATTCTGCCTATAAAAAGGGAAGCGGGGTAGAGGAATAAGGCCAAAATGAGAGAAATCTGAAAGAAAAACTGTTAAAAACGGTCAAATTCTTTCACTCTTGCCGTTTGAAACGCGTGCGGGACGGCTGCAACGCATGCAGCGCAGTTCCGGAACATTTCCAGCACAGTGCGGGAACTGGGCAGGAACAGTTCTGAAACATGGGAATCAGTATGAACCCAGCCTTACTGTGAGTCATGATGGTAAATACCACCGAATTTTAGTAGGTCTATCTCAGAAGCAAACACGTCAAACACCAGTAAGTCATCTGAAACTCCCAAAAGAGGATTGTGTTTTAGCACTTATTAAACAAAGCAAACGAGCGTTCACTAATTTAGAAAATCGAATCTCGAATTTTGCAACTATAACCTGGGGCACGTTTGAAAATGATTATGACGACTCTGTCCCCCGAATGCTTTACAAATCAGAATCAAAAAATGCGCGTTAGTATAAGACAAAAAGCTGCATTGAAGACCCAAATGCTTGCCGTTGATATGTTACCTTGAGGTTTGAGTACATTCAGTATAGACTTGGTAGCATCAAGGAAATGAATTTAAAACTGTTTGAAATCTTAAGAAAAAAGCTATGGAAAGGAAAAATTGTTTTGTGTCTTGTATGTTTTGCTTGATCTACACATCGTTCGAACTTTTTTGAGAGTAAGCACAAAAATACACAAGACAGCAAAATTTGACCATGGCAAATATTACGGGTCGCAGATTTTGGTAATTCGCCAAAAGTTCATTAGCTGTGCTGCAATGATTCTATTAGGTCGTTCCGGAAGTAATGTCGCTTTCTTCAAACGTACGTTACATTTCGCGAAAGCAAGGCTCTTGGAGATCTTGGTAGCATTCGATGCAGCATTTCATTCTCATTCTAATAATTATATCAACCCTGCAAAAAATGCAATAACCTCTCAAAAAATTATCAAAATCTACGACCCATGTTTTTTGAGAAGGCCAAATATCACAATTTTTCTAAATTTTCATAACAGCTCTCGGAAGGAATTCAAGTAACAGATGGACAGAGCAAACCCTACAGGAAACAGCGCAACTTTTTTCTACTTTCCACAGCTCGTCATAATTTTTTTTATAGAATTTTTGATGGAACCACCGAATTTTTGCAGGCTCGTCTTTGACACAAATGCATCAAACACCGATAGGTTTCGAAATTTAAAACTAGCATACGTGAATTATGATTTGATACTGATACAGAGCAAATGAGCATTTACCGCTTTAGAACTTTCGAAAATTTCGGGTACAGTTTGAGACACCTTGAAAAACTTGAATTATGATGATTTCCCAGAAATTTTATGAATCGGAAACAAAAAGCGATTTGTAAAAAGAGGAGAAAAAGCTGCGTCGAATGACACCCGAGTTGCTTGCCCGTTGTTGTTCCGTGAGGTTTGAGTTGACCAAATACGGAATTTGGTAACATTGAAAAATTGATTTCAGAAGCTCTAAGAAGCAAGCTAAGGAAAAGAAAAAATTACTTTGCGTCCTATAGGGTTTGCGCTATCTACCTGTCGCTTCTACTTCTTTGGAGAATAGATACGAAAATTTACAAAAATAGCCGAACTTGACCACGGCAAAAAGTAAGAGTCGCAGATTTTGGTAATTTTTTGAGAGCTCATTGAATATTATGTAATGAAGTTACAACCATTAGAAAGAGAATGAAATGCTGCATAAAATGCTTCTAGAAACTCTTGAGAATCTTGATTCCATGTTTATTCGAAAAAAAGCGACAATACTTTCGGAGCGACCTATTATAATATAAGATTCAAAAAGAGGATGAAAGGATGCATCGAGTTCCATCGAGATTTCTTGAGAATTTTTGTACCACAAAGTGTAGCGTTCATTTGAAAAAGCGACATTATTTTTTGGAACGACCTTATATAATATGTTTTCAAGGTTTTGCACTCAAACCAGGAGAAGCGAAATGTGTGCCTAGCATTTGTTCATACACATTCTGTTCTAAAACAGGGCAAGGAAAGTGTGTCAATGGCACCTGTGAATGTGGAGAAAGTAAGGGCCAGTACTTTACATAATCCTACGCCCCCTACATCCTCCTGCAATTTTGTTCAGATTTCGACTCCACCTTTTGTGAGAGGCAAACCCAGCCTTCCACCGACTGTGAGGCTCCCGAACTCAGAGTACATCTTATAGCCGAAGGGAGCGATGCTGCAGAGTATGCATGCGTTTGCAATGAGGGAGGGATCTTTGGAAATTGCGGTATTCGGGATCCATGTGAAAATGCGACATGCAGCAAAAATGGAATATGTTCTGTTGACTCAAAAACAAGGCTTGGTTATATCTGCAATTGTACTGATGGCAAGTGTACGAATAAGTAGAAGTTATAAAAGTTTGAAAGTTTTGTTTGAGGCTGGATAGGGCAGGATTGTAATGTGTGGGACAAAAGAGCCAAAGCTGTAACAAAATTGAGTTATGCGATAGCCAAGAATGGGTAAGTAATATTTGCGATTTGCAATAACAAAAGTTGTCAAAGTATTTGCAGAGATAATAGTGGCAATGGCGAATATTTCTATGATTATGGTTGCGAAGGTAGGTGCCGATTTGCTTATTTTCCATTACCCTGCGCGAATTTTTCAGCACAGGTAAACATTGCGGTACACATCGCCATTCCTGCTCCAATTCTAGTACTTGCAAAAATTATGGTATATGTCGAGGAGAGACTGCAGATAGAGTGCTGTGTCAGTGCTTGGCTGGTTACAAAGGTACTTTATTTTCTAACCCCATAATTTTCGATTCCACCTCAAATTTCCTTATCTGTCTTGCAATGAACGATCATTAGGAGAATACTGTGATGATGTGATTGAGTATTGCCCTTTTGAACCGTGCTTCAACAATGGCACCTGTCAAGAAATGTTCGATAAAGGATACCGATGTCAATGTGAACAAGGTCAATCATACTTTCCATCTCCTCATACTTTCTATCCTTTGTATACAGGATATTCCGGAGCGAACTGCGAGTTTTACCTTTGCGAAGTATTCTGTGAGAACGGTGGGACATGTGAAATTACTATAAAGAATGAACCAAAATGCACCTGTCCCCCTAACATAGCAGGAGAAAGATGTCAATTCAAGGTGAATTTACTGCACATGGAAACACTGCTTAAGAAAGTTGTGTACTTCAGTGTTCCAATCTTTACTGTATGAATGGCGGAACGTGCAAAGCAACGGATGAAGGGCTGCACTGCGATTGCCCTGAAGGTTTTGGAGGACCTCATTGTGAAAACTATACGGTCATTATATCAACTTATTTTTCTTGGTAAAAAGAGATTGGAGAAAGCAGCTCAGGGAAGCGGCGAGACTGTTCTTTAAGCAATTTTCAAGCAAATGTATGTCTTCCTAAGTTTCCTGAGTACTGATTAGACGGTTGACAAGCCCTTACCCAAGCGGCAGCTTATACGACACATTTGTGTCAAAAAATCATGTCCTAAAGTATAAAGCGACACCCCAGCGAGGTAATACACAGTACTGGCAAGAGTATAAATCCAAACATTTCGGTATTAATTGATAACGGCATAATTTTTTAGTAACAGTCCACATGAAAAATCAGGTACGGCACTCAGGGTAATAATACTAAGAAAACGAAAAAATGACATTCCGCTTTTTTTGTTGAATTACATAACCTGAGAACTGCACAAGTATTATATTTCCAGAGTTCTTTACAGCATTCAAATATATTCAAAATTCCGTTCTTCAGACCTATTTTTTCACTAAAGCTTTGTATTAAGTACTTCCTCGATTATGTTTTTGAGCAATTTTGGCAGAACCTGGTGCCACCTTCTAAAAGGTTGTTAAGAAAAAAAATGTCGTTTATACTCTCTGAAGAGGCAACCAGTCTACTCTACTTAGAAAAGGATGAGGGGTACTTTGATAGGTCAAAGCAAGCCTAAGTAGCTGCAAAATTTGTAGAGCTGATTTAATGATCTGGCGCCATTTTTAATCTAAGGAAAGTTTGAACTCAAGATCTAAAGATTTCTAAATGCTCAACAAATCGAAAAATCAGATTTGTGTCCAAACCTAAGGACCTCCCACTCGCATTCATCAATACTTTCGACATCAGACATCCATACGTGCAGTTGCTGTATTTTTTCCTTGAATAGAGACTAAAACAACGGAAAATTTCGTTATATCCTTAAAGCAATGCTGACAAGGGAAGGATACCAACATTAGTCCGCGATTGAAGTTGAGATTTATATCAGTAGACGCGCCTTTGAACCCTGATTCCAAATCTGCTTTCCTTTTTTGCAGAATAAGTTTCCGAAAGAAGTTGTAAGCGTTCAAATGTCCAAATTTGTCAAGATTTAGGTGGCCTAAAATTGGCAGAAACCTGTACAAAAACACGGGAAAGTGAAAATTCATTTTTGTATCAAGTATATTGTTTGCAAGGAAGGAAGAAAGCCGGTGGAAATCGCATAGGTCTTGTTTTAGAGCTTTTCGCTAATTTTAAGCCACTCAATGCTCGGCAAATCTGGACATTCAAACGCTCAGAACTTCTTTCGGAAACTTATTCCGCAAAAAAAGAGCAGATTTGGAAACAGCGGTCAAAGGCACATCTAATAATGTAAATCTCATCTTCAATTGCCAACAATATATCCTTTTCTTGCAAGCAGTTTTTGCATATGTAATCCTACACTACAGCCTGTTCAAATATAACTGTAGATCAGCCCCCCTCCAGCGGGAGGTTTCGAGAAATATCAAGTTCACCATTTTTCCCTCATTCTCATTGCTAACATCGAATTTCTCGATATTTACCGCTCCGGGCTGGAAATCCTGCTATACTTACGTGGGCTTGTGGTATAGAATTACATGTGCAAGAGCTGCTCAGCATAGCTCTGAGAATATCACAAAAATTTTTGTTTTCTCATTTCCTAGTCAGGGAGTGAATACAGCAACTGCACATATGGATGTCCGATCGAAATTATTGACGCACGCGAGAGGTCCTTAGAAATTTTTTGAACGAAAATCCGTTTTTTTGGATTTTTGGGCATTTAGAGATCTCTAGACTTTGAGTTCAAACTTTCGTGGATCAGACATGGCGCCAAGTTATTAGCTGTCAAGAAAATAATGTCGTTTTTTATAGCAAAGCCATAAGACAAATTCAAAAAATATGTGAGAGGGGGGTACCACTCGATAGAGCAAAGAAAGCTCTAGAAGATGACATCCGGTCATTGGCAGAACTTGTTGTTTGCGCAAAGTTCAGAGCCGCAACATACGGCAACTGACGCCAGAAATTGAATTTTCGCTTTAGAAAGTGCATGTAAAAGACGCTGCACTTATCTATAGGTACACTTGCTATATTTTTTCCGTGCTTGGAAACCGGGAGAAAATGAAAAATGGCAGACTCCGCCCCAGTAGTACTGGGCCTTTCCCACATATGCCTTTGTATACTACAAAGCTTCGTAACTTTAACCATAAAATTTTGGCCTCGGATATGCTCTAGTTCTCAATATCAATTTCACCCAAAAAACCTAAAAAACGACATTATATACTTGACAACCCAATATAATGCGAGCTTGTAGAGCTTGTTTTGCGCCATCAAGCAGTCCCTTACCTTATTTTGGGTTGAGCCTGGTTGCTTTGCTGAAGCAAGCAAGAAGAAACAACATTAACCTCTTGACAATCTAATAAATGGAAATTAAAGCGATTTGAATAAAAACACAAATTTTTAGATTTCATTTCCAGTTTTATAACATGGGCCTTTATGTTTCTTGTAATTCTTTAACTCCTCTTAACTTAAAAATTAGCATGACATTACTCAGCAATATATGAGGCAATAGATGTTCTCGCAATGAATTTATTAACATGAACAAGATGTTGCCCAAAACCATGCTTTTGTCGGAGGTATGGTTTCTTACATGAGCACTTTTTCCATGCGGACGTTATCGTTACCTTATGAAACTCATATGAAGGGCTAATAAAACATCAACGACTATGCCAATTTTGTTTGTCTGCCATTTTCTAGCACTAAGGCTTCTCATGCACAGTCAATAACTTTCTGTACACGAATAATCAATCTCCAAGTTTCCTCTTCTTTGAAACTCGGCATTGTTACTATAGTGTGTCAGTTTGTAAGTAACCCTTCCGAGGTTTATAGGTCTTTATTAGTGGCGCCCTAACGTTTCGAACAAGTCGTCTTCCTCAGAGGCCTAAAGTGGTAGGAGATTTTGATTATGTGTCTAACCCACCAAAATCCTCCACCAGTCCCCGACCAGCCTCCATTTTGTTTCAAAAAAAAAACACAAGAAATAGTCCCAAACGTGAAAGACGGACTGACCTCTTCCACCGTCGGCGTACGGATGTTAGGGCGGCCGTCCTTCGATGCCACTAGTATCAATAATGGTATACACTGTATACCATATTTGGACTAATCATTAGTGGCCTTCAACTCGCATATCGTCACGAAAGGCATAAAGTCATTTGTAATTGACATACACTCATTTCGGCTGTTCATGCATGGATTTTTCGCATAAATCCAGAATGCGAGAGCTTTGCATAAGATCGTCAATCAGTTACTGGACCAAGTTCCTCCCATTTAACCAATACAATCATTTTCTGGAACGCTTGCGCAATAAGAATTTACCGTCTAATTGCGTGGCAGGAGCCCCTTGACGTGGTGTCTTTGTACACCAATTTTCAAAATGATGATGCTCTACAGGCAGTTTCAGAAATGCTCAACAACTTTGGTAAAAAATCTAGACTTTCAGATTGAGTAAAAGATCGGTAATGCTCCTGATTAGAGAATGTCTCTCTTGCAACGTCTTCAGATGGTCAGGAACATACTACACTCAAATGAGAGGTTTGGCAATGGGACAAAGACTTGCACCAGTACTCGCGATCTGCTTTATGAACAGAATAGAAGAACCAGTGCTGCTACATCTACCTCTTATGTACTGCCGTTACATAGACGACTGTTGTGTCATAACATCAACACAATCCGAAATGGATAAGTGTTTTCGATTGCTCAATCAACAGACACAGTACATAAAGTTTACGCGACAACAACCAAAAGATGGCTGGCTTCCTTACCTCAACGTACAGATCAGACTGTTTAACGGCGCCGCGAATATAAAATGATATCGTAAAAAAAGTCCAAAGAACATCTTGAGAAGTGCTTCAGCACATCCGACTGCTGCTAAAAGAGCCGTTATACGTAACATGCTCAAGACAACAGCGAACATGTGCACAGTAGAAGAAGAACGGAAGGAATCACACAGAGGGGCACTGGAAATTGCTAAATTGAATGGCAACACGCTTCAGAAAGGACGTGCTAAGCCAATCATTCCAACCGATAGCAAACAGCACCATCAAAAAGTTGCTCTTTGTCTTCCTTTCGTTCCCGATGCGACTATTGCCGCAGTGCGACGCTGCATCAAAAGCGCGAATTTGAAAAACGAAGTCATTTTATTTGACATCCCAAGTGACAACATCAGGAAGCGGCTAGTACGTAATAGACTCTATGACAACTACTGCAAGTCCAGGGCTGTGTAGTTTGTCCATCCGGTAAAGTTGGCGACTGCGGTAAGGCTGGTGTAATTTATGAGATCGAATGCATTGAGTGCAGTGCCACTTATATTGGAGAGACTGGGAGACCGTTGGGTATAAGGGTAAAAGAACATCTTGCCAGTGAGAAGAGGGAAGTCTTACTACTCCTCTTGGTACATATGGAGTTGAATGTCATGGTGGTAACGACTTTAAGATTGAGTGTACTATGCTGGCACGTACGACACTGCTGTAAGGAAGGCTCTCGAGGCATTCTAGATTTATGCGAGAAACCCATGCATGAACATCCAATGGGTGTATGTCAATCCAAATGACTTTATGCCTTTTGTGATGATATGCGAGTTGAAGGCCACTAGTGATTAGTCCAAATACGGTATACAGTGTATACCATTATTGATACTAGTGGCATCGAAGGACGGCCGCCCTAACATCCGTGCGCCGACGATGGAGGAAGTCAGTTCGTCTTTCACGTTTGGGACTTTTTCTGTGATATTCTGAAGCAAAATCAAGGCTGGTCGGGGACTGATGGAGGATTTTAGACACATAATCAAAATCTCCTACCACTTTAGGCTTCTGAAGAAGACGACTTATTCGAAACGTTAGGCCGCCACTAATAAAGACCTAGTAACGACATGCCATGGTTTTCATGCGATCGCCAAATGGTAGTTAAAGGGTTATTTTATCTTGAAATAGCTGGAGCGTTTCCAAAAATTGAATGGATAGAGTCATGACATTTCCAAGCAGGAGCTAACATTTCGTAATAGCATAAAGAAACATAAAGGTCTGATCTTTTCCTCAAAGGCAGTGTCCCGGCAGATTTGCATCTTGGGGGATATTGCTATGGTGGGGTTCCTGGTCATCCCACTGACCTAAGTGCGCAGTCCGCTGGTTGATGCTCCCCCTAAGCCGAGAAAATAGCCCTCGAACCGGCGCGCGCTCGGACGGCTTCGCTTACCGTTCGGCGCGGAATCCCACGACCTCTCGCATTTTGCATGCTATCCAAAACAAAATTACAGGCAGCAGGGTCTTCGTGCCAGGACATCCTAACTTTCCATTGAAATCCTCGTCCAGCTGCTTTTTAAAAATTGGGTAATCGCCCCGAAAAAGGTCTTTTCACTCGTTCTGAGGCTCAAATTTGGGGTTTACGGGTTGAAGAGGCTCAAAACATGCAAAAAGATGGAAATGCGAAATCTGCCGGGACACCGCCTTCAAACCTCACATTAGTTAATTTTTCCTCTAACTGAAGTTCTAGCTTAGTTGGCACGGCAGAGAAGAAGAATCTCCTTTTGCAAAGAATGGATAAAGGTACCGAAATCAAAGTACTCAGAACCCGGGCACCTTTAAGACACTGCAGCGTTTTGGAGGTGATGTAAAACTTGATACTGTTTTGTAAAAACCTTCATCCTTACTTACTCTATTGATGGATGTATGAAACTGTTCTCCACATGCTTATTAAAATGTTTCGGACCGCGAATCGCGCGCGGCGAAAAAGAGTGTTCTTTCAACCGTTAGCCAACAAAGGGCCCTTATTTTGAAGACTGTGTGTTACATCTGTAATGACCATGCCGGATAAGCTCCATATCCAACGTTCTGGGTGAATTCGAAGCGTTTGAATTTTGTCACTTGAGAAGGACTTCTGTGCTTTCCTGAAAGATAGGAACAAAAACTCAGTTTCTAATAGTATCCAAAAGTATCTATGTTGTGGACAGTACACATCAGTATTGAAACTACGGTTTTCCTCTTTGATATCGACGCAAAAGAAAGTTGCGACGTCGCACGCGTCGTTCGCGTTGCCGCACCTCGTTGCTATTGCTGTTAAATTTCCGCTCATATCTTCTAAACACATATAGGCGGCATAACTCTAAAGAGTCGTTTGAAAAGTAGAAGCATAGGCCTTTGACTTGATAACTTTAGACTAAAAGAAAACCTCTTTTAAACGTCAAGAAGATCCTTCAAAGCAGGGTGCTGCACCATGTGCAGCACCGGTCCGAAGCGTGTTAAAAGAATGAGTATGAGATGTTGTCTTGAGTGAGTTGGGTTATGTCACTTTTTTCCAACTTGTCGTTTTATAGAATCCATGCGAAGGTTTTGTTTGCGAAAACGGTGGAACATGTGTACATCAAGATAACAAGACTTTCTGCAGATGCCTGGAAGGATACGGCGGCGATAAATGTGAAAAAGAATTGGTAATGATGACTTTGAAAAATTATACTCATTGAACATGGAGTTTGCTAATTTCAGGAGAAATGTGAGGAGTTCGTTTCACCACTTATATGTAAATATGGCGGCACATGTAGTGTTGTTAACCATACGCAACATTGTGATTGCACGCATGGCTTTTTTGGAACAGATTGTCATGGGTTTGGAGTACGTAGAGCTCTGGCAGAATACTCCTTTCAAAAAAAAAAAACAACAAAATTTAGGAAACCTGTGATGCGATCAACTGTACCCATTCGGGTGAATGTGTTGACGACAACACCGAATTCGGGCATTGCAATTGTCCTCTTGAGTACAACGGGATATTGTGTGAGAGAAGTATGTGATAGTTCATTTGGGGACGTTACCACAACATTATATTTTTAGAAAAAACATATTCCTATAATCTTCTCTTCAATGGTCTACCCTCTACACAAAATATTACGTCACGCGAATTTCCTTGTGAATGGCTTAGGCAAGGTTTTTTTTATACGTTTTTATCCTCAATTTGGAAGGGTGCGGAAAAGTATTGGTTCCAAAATAAAGATCAAAAAATGGCGTGACTCTTCGTGACGTGACAGTTTTCTTGATAAATCCGATATTTCGGATATAAAAATGCATTTTAGCATTTTACAAAAGTGTATCAAAAATCCTGCAAATTCTCCCTGCGGCGAAGCCCTTTTTACAGCCTTTTCACACATTAATTCGTCCCTTTTGCAAGTTTGAAGTTGTCTTGCGTTGTAAACGACAATTTGACAAACCTTCTACCACATAAAAAAGGTAGGAGTGACTTCGCGATATTTTGAAAAACAAAAACTTATCATCTTTTTCAAGAAAAAATTCCTGCGGCACAACAGGATGCGACTCTTAAATCTGGCGCAAAGACTAGCGCGACTATGCAATCGCTATATTGATCCAAAACTGTGATGTAGCTAAAGCCCGATGCTCTTCTCACTATTGACGTTAATTCTTATTAACATCTGGGATTTTAAATGATAGTTTGGAGTGCACACAGTGCACTGAGCAAGAGCAGACCAAATTAGCCTTTTTCGTGAATTTGGTCCACCTGGGATGTGGTTCTCTTGATCAATTCGAGTTTCACATTGCTGATCTATGTAATAAGTATAGACTTTTAGAGAAGAGGTAATGCTCTGTACCACCTTAATTTGATATTGATATCATCCTTGATATTTACAGTCCGAAATCGCGCTCAAACGCTGTGTCGGCGCGTTGATGATCCTGGTCTCTGTTATCACTAATTTGAATGAAAAGAACAAGACCGTTTTAAATAGAACTCATCCTTAATCTCCAAGGTCTCGATTACATGCAGAAATCAAAAATTCTAAATGTCCTTTATCTCCGAGATCTTTCAATAGGCCAATAGAGGGACAGCACTTACCTTACACATGATGATTTTCTGAGTATAATTACTGACTTTTTCAAATTCCAGTGACTTCACACTGTGCGCATGGGTATTTTACGCTTCAGAGAGGATGGCGACAAATGAACCTTTGCCTCCATATTTGCAAATAAGTACCACAAAGATTTCAAACGGGTACGTCTTTAGAACAAAATGCCGCTGAGTCAGTAGCACACTATCAGGGAGTCCATATTATTGACACTCGACGACAGTGGAGTTCGGTTTGGTAATGCTGAAATTGTGGCTACGATGTCGGGGATGTCTTGGCATCAGGTGAGCTGAGGAACGCCAGTAAGTTCCGTTTTTAGGAGTCATGCTCAGAGCTGACACGCGATAACCACTTTTTTTCGGTGCATTTTATAGAATGTTTTTTTCTCCTTGACAGGGGTGTGTGCCAAGATGAACGATAGCTGGAAATAAGCATACTGTAATCCTGCGGCTGTCAATACACCGTGCATAAAGTCTTATTTTTTAAGCGATATGCTCTTTATTGGATTGAAAATGGTGTCGAAAAGTAAAGATTAAGGCCCGTTATGCTCCCAGCGTTTTTCCAAATTTCTAAATGCCATCATAACGTAAATATAGAATCTGAAGAATATTTGACCTACGCAACGCATATGGCTGGCACAACCTATCGTTCATGTTGGCTGCCCCCCCCCCTTGACAGCCTTTTGTAGACGGCATAATATGATCAAAAAGTAAACGAGCCAGGGGAATCTTGCAAAACGAAGAAAAAAACGAAGAATGGCGCGTCGAGCACGGCTGAAATCTTCTCGGACAGCTGAACGCGCCGAAATTTGCATAGAAGTTTGCCGTTGACATGCACATCCATACCCTCGCTACATAGAGCCATGTACTCTGGTAACCTTCACTTTGAGGGCTATGAGGGGACACAACCTTCACCTGAAAAAAAAAAACAGAAGCCATCCGGGGCTTCGCCTTGGATGTTATTATCCTGACTATATCGGAACGTTTGTTAATGAAGCAAATATAGGGGATAATATCTCTAGCTTACTTCAGCGAAACCGAAAATTTGCGTTTTTATAGCCTTTTATACGTTAAAAAGAAGGTTTCTGTGGAATTTTCGTCTGAATTCAGGACGAAATTTCTCAGCTAACCTCTTATTTGACCAAAATAGAGTTTCAAAAGTTTAGGAAAGCTATTGGAGTTGAACAAAAACGAGAAACTGCGCTTAATTCTTGCGCAGAGATTCGCGCCTTATTACGCTGGTCTATCTCGTTAATAAGTAATTTTCAAAGCTTGGGACGTTGTCAGTTCTCCTCTTCGTGTCATGACGATCAGAATGATATATAATGTTGCAGGGTTTCGTTGAGACCCCGCTGAGATCTACGACCAGAGCCAAATGCCCCGTCGGCTCTGGTCTGTCTCCTCTGCTCGTCTGCGTCTCCGCGTGCTGCGCGCTACCTCGCTACCCCAAACGTGGGGAGCGGGGCATTTGGCTCTGGTACCCTTTTCTTCGCTGTTTCGAACCCAAACTTTGCAAGCTATATGTCATTTTGAAGCTCTTGATCTCTATATTTACGCTGACAACGTCCCAGAACCACATTTTTTGATTTGATCGGGAAATCCAGTAAAAACCTTGTTTTCGAAATTTTCTTGTTTTTCTCCTAGTTTAACTCTTTTTACGCGGTTTTTTCGTGCATTCTATAGATTTTGCTTCTGTTCATAATGCTGACAACCACCCAGCCCTTACCTCTTCGATTATGGTGGAATTTTTTGCGAAAAGCGTAAAAAATGCGTTTTTCTTTACCTTGTTCTGTTTCAATGCTTTCGCATCGATTTTTTTCCAGCTTGGGCGATTGTTGCTCAGAACAATAAGCGCAACAATCCAGACAACGTCCCAGAAACAGGAACATCAATGCGAGGGGTAAATATTCAAAGGACGCATCAAAAATCAAAACCCCGCGTTGCGAGTTGCTGGTCCTGGAGCGAAAACTTGCACTCTAGAAGGCCGCCAAATGAAAAATTTCAAAACTTATTGCAGCGTTTTTATCCGGTTTACAGCGGTTTTTTTTGCCTTTTATATCTGTTTCACGTCATTTTCTATTCTCTGATCTTCTTCAAACAACCTTCACTATTTATGACGTCAGATGTTCAAACAACCTTCACTTTTGGCGCCCTGTCTCTAGACTATCGAAGGTATGTGCACATCCAAAAGAGAAGGTAGCTCTGAAATGAACGCATAACACACTAGTTGCCTTCGCAATAGAAAAAATACAAATACAGTACATCCCTACGAATACGTAGAAAGTTTGGTATTTGATCTTTGACTTTGAGCTACGAACTGTTGCCTTAGTCACACAAAGAGAAACAGTGGCAACTGTACCTAAGATGGGATGTTTACTAGTATACATTGACTTCAAGGCGCCGCCACCCAAACTTTTGTTCCAAAGTTTTTGCCTTCTCACCTCTTCGGCGTTCAATGAAAAGAAAAGAAAACATTCCAAATTTAGGCCTAAAACAGAAGGAAATTCTCAAAATGTCATGTTTTGTATGCCCTTCAGAACCCACCATCGATGAGAATACCTTGCATCCGCCGGTCAGCCGCGAGCCAGCTGCAGGCCAGCCGCAGGGCAGATATGCAGGGAAAGTACGCGTCTTGAGCGCTCTCTTATGAATTGACAGATTTTTGACTTTCCCGTCAGCTGGAAATCATTGAGTGGGAGAGATTAACGTTCCCCGCTTACCAGCGTAGCTAAAGCCGCATTCGAAGCGATTCTTGCTTTGGAAGCAATCTCAGGCAGCGTGAGTTGGGCATTTATACAGTTGAGACCCAGAGCCCCGCTGTTGTTGGACATCAAAATCTCATCGACCCAATTTTGGTTGGACGGTGCCTTTAAATACGAGTTATGTATCTGTTGCATCTGTTGAATTGTTTACTTGTTTATTTTCTAAATTATTTGGTACTCTATTCATTTAGTTGGTGCTAATGTATAGTCCGTTTTTGAGAGTTTCAAATTTGAATGATTACTAGCATTCGAAGATGCACAGGGCTGAGCTGGGTCAAATAACTTCGACCAAAAGATTCGCCTACTTCAAAGCAAAATATGACAATGCGACAAGATTCGGAAGCTCTATAGCTCCGACCTTCTGCGAAAATCGGCTGCAGTTACTTTTTACGAACCCTGAGCGGTATAGTCGAGTGAATTTCCTGCTTAATATAGTGTGACTGCACAGAAGGTTAAATGCGGTGAAATTTGCGCGTGAAGAACCAGCTTCGACCGTGACGCCGGCCAATTGCGCGCGCAAGATGCCCGCAGTACTGGCGTGGCTAAATAGTTGTTCACGCGCAAATTTCACCGCATTCCACCTTCTGTGCAAGCACACTATATTAAGCGAGAAATCTACTCGACTGTATTGTTTCTGTGAGATTAATATCTTGTACCGTAAACAATAAGAAACGGGGATCCGTAGACTTTTAATAATCCCAGATACCTGATACGCGAGGTTGATAATAATGGAAATAATCGCATAAACGCTCACCTCGGCTGAGGCTACAGGATGCCGTAGTTTTGGCGCGCTCTCCTAATTGGTGCTTTCAAGTCGCGACAATCGTTTCTTTATTCTTTAGAATTTCCAACAGTTCCCATCTCAAAAAGCTCAGGTATCCAGATTTGTATAGAAATGTCTTGAATTTGCAGGCACAGGAAAGTTGTAAACAATCAAACAGCGGGCACATTTTTTGCACCATGATTTGTGCAATGACCTCAGCAAACCAATGTAATTTTGTTGAGGCTACCAGTTTTTCTATTATAGGTTTGTGTGCGCTGCACAAATGCTAATAGCGGTCAAAATTTATGGACCGTATTTCTCGACGGAGCATTCGCAACGAATGCTACTAATCTAAAACTGAATGCAAACACAGGGAGCTGTCAGTTGCAACTAAGCCCAGATGGTAACAAGCGTTTTCAGGGAGAGATTAGCTTAGTTCAGGTAATTTTCTCAGTGAACTCACAATCTTTGCAAGATAATTGTTCAGCTGTACACAACTTCCTTGGATGACGTAGATGTGGCAAAAATGGCTTTCGAATGTAAAAGCTTCATGTCACTACCACACATGTATATGCGTCTGGGATGGACAGAGTTTACTACGATAGAAATTGATAATCCCGGTGTTGTGGTGAACTATCCTGGAATATGCGAGACTTCCAATTGTCTGCCTGGAAGACCCTATTGTGACGCAAAAAGTTCCTGCTATGTTTTTATGCGACTTTTGGAAACAATTATAATATTCAGAAGACAAAATCCCACCGACTGTGAGATTATGTCCCTCAGACATACACAGAACATCATCATCGCGATTAACGCGTGTCGAATGGAACACCACTGATATGTTTGCAGATAACGTGGGAATAACTTCAGTTACAAGCAATTACTATTCAGGACAATTTTTCACTTGGTAGTTATGAGATCTGCTTTATTGTCATGTTATTACTCTAACTTTGAAGGGGTTATTATCGTGTTATGTACACCGCAAGTGATGCAGCCGGCAACACTGCTATCTGTTCATTCACGGTGATTATAGCTCCGTCTGATTGCCATGAACCTGAAGATGACGAACAAGTCAGCCAACAATCAAAGTCTTATTTTCGCTTAAAGACATTATAATTACAGCTCCAAGGCACAGCACATATTGTTGGTGTGAATGATACGGATGCCATGCTGAAGGCACAAATCAAATGTAACGATACATACTATCCTAGAGATGATCCAGAATTTCACGTCTGCGATACATTAGTGAGTCTTCTGCAGTATAACCTATAAAATGTGTGGGCGAGTGCTTTCATTGTGAGAATAACATACTCTTCAATGTAACGATTACCAAAATCAAGTCGTATCGTGTGATGGTTACGTTATAGCAAACATTTTGAGCGATTCGCATTTTTTTGGAAACTATTTTCACTGCAAATTTTTCTTTCCCTTTACTCTAAGTCATACATTTTCTCCCTATAATTGCTGCCGATCGGTTACACAACCAGCAATATAATTTTTATCCTACTATAGACGGGCTTTTTCATTTACTATGTTCGTCTGTCATAAAAGCCAGTGAGAATTGATTTGCATTACCAGAAAGTATTGGAATATTTCGGTGAGTTTGCTTATTTTTACAAAGAATTCATTCACTCTAACCAATTTTTGTGAATAAAGACGCACTCAGAAGTTGTGTGATAACCAGTGCAAGCCTCTGCGAAGCAGAGGTGAGCATTGGCGAAGCTGAGATGAGCAATGAAGAGAAATGGAGCAGTTATGCTTGAAGCTGGCTAATCAGACATTTGTCATCAAAGATAAAGCAAGCGCTATACCTCTCTAGGATTACAGCAGTACCCTTTCGATCGATATGCATCAGATACATGTGAAAAATTACGATTTTTGTCGTTGATGTGCCCGCGTCAATATTGGCGAAGGCGATCGTCGCTAATACTAGTGACTACAGTTGGCTTGTCCTCTTTTGCTGAAACCTCGGCATCGTGAAGTATGTGATACTGTTTTCTTATGCCATACGAGGTTTGGTGATCTTTATTGCGGCCTTACGTTTCGACTTATCGTGTTCAAAGGCGCTTGCTTCGCTTCACCGTTGGAGCATTGAGGTATTGTGCAACCACGTCCTTTGGTGTCAGTAGTGCCAATCATTGGCACTACTGACACCAAAGACTAAGCGTTTAACTACAGGGTGTCCCAAAAGTAAGTACACACTTTTCAATCGTTAATATCTCTCTTCCCATTCCGTTTTTTTCCGCGTTTCAAGTACCATTCTGTAGAGGAGGCTTCAACTTAGATTCACTGTATCGAGCGAATCACCGATCGGTCTTTGTTACTGTAGGATTACGGTAAGAACTTCCAGCATGTGGAACCATTGTGAAATATGCCACATGACAAAATTTTTTTATGAAAAATCTAAAAAATCGTGTACTAGGGTTTTCGCGCATGCTGATTCCACTACACAACTTTTTACGAGTGTTTTCAGCTTTTTTGACGGTGTAATCACATTTCTGAGTAATGCTGGGGATTTGTTTATTACGGTTCACCTGGGATAACTTTAGAAAGGAGCATCGCAGTAAAATGGGAATTTTAAATTCGAAATCAGCGGCTTCCACAACCATAGCACAAGGGTATTCGGCTCGTTTGGTTTTGGTCCAAGGCAGAGTATGGCTTCCAATGGCCTAAAACCTTGTCGAAGTTCTTACAGTAATCCTACAGTAATGAAGAGAGATCGGTGATTCGCTCGATACAGCGAATCTAAGTTGAAGCCTCCTCTACAGAATGGTACTTAAAACGCGAAAAAAGACGCAATGGAAAGAGAGATATTAACGATTGAAAAGTGTGTACTTACTTTTGGGACACCCTGTATTAGTGCCTATCCCATCGAATCAAAAGGGAAAAATTCAAAACAATACTGAAAATGAGCAGTCCTTCTTTCGCAAGTGCCAAGTAGCGCGTATGTGCAATGCGTATATTGATGGCAATGTCTCCGCAAATTTGAGTTGTATTGATTTTTTAAGAGTTATCTTAAAAACTGGCTTATCATTGTCCAAGTTCCATCAACACTCAAAGTGGTGCACGGAGGACGATTCTGCATTCTGCGGAAGACTTATCAATTTCCCTTTCGCGTCTCAACGCGTCTTATCAAACGTCCTCTTCCTTTTTGACGTGTACGAATCTGCGGCCAAAGCTAATTTGGAGAGGTACAGCCCGTTCACGTTGCTTACACGGGGTGTTTAAAAACCGAAGTTTTGGAATTTTTATGCGGATCTAAAGTTTAGAGTTTTATGGGATCGACTTGTTCGCAAAAAGTATGTAAAATATGTATATAAAATGGTGGACCTATATATACCAAAAATATATGTATGTAAAATGGTGGACCGATGGACTGCTGGATGGATGGATCGATAAATGGGCCGTTGGATAGGCTGCTATCACTTGATGGTTGATTACTTCGAGTACTTCATCTACTCTATTGTCGAGAGCAAAAATGCCACTCATGCAGATCAATGTACATGTGTTTGGAGCTCTCTACAATGTGTAAGATGCATACACACGTGCACTACCGTTAGAGTGTACACAAAAGCTTAATGGTATGACTAAAGCTTAGAGTCCCCTCAATGCTATACACTTTTTTTATACCTCACTCTCCCTCACTCTCCTTTTCCAATTATTAGTTTCTTTTTTAGTATGGCACATTACTATTGTGTAATGTAATTATATAATTAAATAAATAAATAAATAAATAAAAATCCCGAAAATTAAACTCTGGCGAGGCACCGCCTGTGAGTCAGAACTGACCGACGATATGTATTGTTAGACCTGATACACTTTTGAAAGCTGAAAGTAAAACACCATATCGGTTAAAGAAATAAAGCCGGCACAGTCAATTGTGTTAGAAGCGAAATGCATAGTGTATGCGGAATTGTCTAGAATTATTTTTGATTCGTACTTAGACATTTTTGCTTGAAAGAATTCTTGGTTGGAATTTTTCCTCAAAAGCGATTTTCTTCATAGTTCATAGACTGTTTTCATCATATTTAGGGACAGTGGGATCGCACAGTTTTTTGGCCAGCAAATCGCACATATATGTTCCCTGGCTGTGGTACCACTGTTGATCCAATACAAAACATAAGCGGAATATTGCAGGCTTACGGAAATTGTTCATGGGTAAGTTTCGAAAGCTAATCAAATGTTGGTATTTTAAAAAAGTTTAGATTCGACAAACTTTGCTCAAATCTTTACTAGACGAATTGACGCAGTACTGTGGAAACTGTGCTGAAGAAGTAATATTCTGTGCTACATGTTTGAGTGTTGAAATACGTTCACCAGCATTAAAAGTGTTTAGATTCAAATCGATAAGTCTTGCCAGGGCGAGAAACCGATAATTCTTGCCATGTCTAAAACCTGGTATAGCAATACGCGGAACGAGCCCACAACAAGCTTGAAATTTTCCGTAAAAATCGAGTAAGAGAGTCTGTCCCCGTCTTATAACTTGATGACAAAATGCTTCATCAGTTTTTCAGCAACACTAGAAATCTACTCAAGAATAATATAACCGCCAGCCTTCAAGCGACATTTCCCAATTCCACTCAATCTATCGAAGAAAAAATCACGTGCCATCCAGATTATCCGCGTTTGATTAACGACAGCGAAATTGCGAGCTGCGGTAGGTCAGAGTGTTTTTTGTGAAGACTTCAGCAATTTGCTTGTTTCAGCTAACTGTCCTGCTGGATATTACTGGAACAAAGAGCAATGTATTGGATGTCCTGAAAACGAATATAGAACAAAAGATGATCCTTTGAAAAGCTGTATTTCTTGTCCGAAAGACAAAACGACTAGCGGACTTACGCATCAAAGACATAAAAGTTCCTGTCATGGTAATGAAAATCAGTGTTATTCTTGAAGTTTTCTGAAATTTTTCAGTCACTTCATTCAGATATTTGCAATGCTGGCGAATATTATAACGAATCAATGCGGAAATGCACACCATGTCCAAAGGGTTACTATCAAGAAAATTCTGGAAGTAGCACGTGTGTCGCATGCCCTTCGGGTAACACAACTGCTGAAACGGTAAACATACCAAGGAGGTCATCCTAAAAGTAGTTTCCCCTTTTTTTTCTAAATAAGAGCCACATTCCGAATCAAAGATTCATGGAAAATAATGAAAGCATTCGATGCAGTTTTCTATGCTCGTTCGAATGATTCCAATTTCATAACAATTTAACCAAAAAGTCCTCAGAAAATTGACAAAAACTCTGGTTCATGTTTTTTAACATAGTCAGGTCTCGCTTCTTCTGAAATTTCAGGTATTCCCGAAAAAGTCCAAGTAACAAATAATTAGAGCAAACAATACAAGATACAAAACAATTTTTTGCCTTTGCTTATTTTTTTGAGTGCTCTATTGTTAAACTGTCATAAATCTAACTCGAAAGTGGCACTTGTTTGAAAAAGCGAAATTACTTTTGGAGACCTGATATATTTACTGTGATTACCTTATGCTTGCTTTTTCAGGGAAAAACGAAGAAAACAGATTGTTCAGTTAGATGTCAAGCTGGTGAAGTGTTGACTGATAGGGAGGATTGCAAAGCATGCGAAAGAGGAACATATCTGGTAAAGAGCAATACATCTACAAAGTTGAAAGGGGAAGGGGGAGGAGGGGGGGGGGGAGTTAAGGGCCGGGCATACTTCACGCGATTTCAGTCTCGACGCGACTTGGCAATATTCCAACTGTCCATAACACTTACTGTAAGCATATTTTAAATGTACAGAAGATAAGGAATTTTATCGATCCACATAATTTATACACACTATGCATGTGCAATTTGCTAGTATTGGATATGAAGACTTCTGGCGAACTGCCAAATCGCGTCGCGACTGAAATCGCTTGAAGTATGCCTGGCCCTTTAAGGAGAAATGGGGAAGTGCGACGGAAAAATGAGCGTTGAAATAAGATTGTTTTTTTTTAGAATGAAGCGGGTACGCAATGTATCGATTGTCCTTTGGGTCTGACTACATTATCTGTTGCATCAAAAGACATAAGGTAGAACCTCATTCTAGTGATGATTCAATTCTGCATTGAGCATTCCAGCGATTGCAATGTGGTGAACTGCCCACCACGCACACATGTAAACCTCAGTTGGAGAAATCAAACTGACGCTGCCCATACTTCCTTTACAGAGTTTTGCACCCATTGCGAAGCAAATACGTATCAGGTGCGTCACTGCAAGAGTGTCCCAAAAAATCTCTAGCAGTTCCGTCATTGATAATTCTTATTTTTCAATCTTTCACAACGTCAAGAGGCTGTGGGCTAGATGAAGTCGACTGCACGAAATCGCCCGGATCGCTGTAGGCTGAACGCACGCGAGCGTACCCCGCAACGCGGCTGCCGAGTACGCCATGATGACTCATGCGCGCGAATGCCAATGTTAATCCGCAAGAGATACGCGCGCGGGCGTTCATTTCGGGCGATTTCGTGCAGTCAACTATATCTCTACGAAGATTGCACTTTTTTTACTGTAACATTGTGAAAACTTTAGGCCGTATTAAAAAATCATGGTTTAGTTGATATTGCTGAATTATCCAAAAATCTTACATCGGAAGCCGTTTTAGTCGAAGTGGCCTTTCCAAATGAGTTTCACATCGCTTCGAAGAGCGTTGAACGCCGAATCCGAACCTGTTTTCTTTTCTGCGGAACTCTTTGGAAGAAGTTATGGGCGTTTGAACGTTCAATTGTCGAGCTTCGAGCGCCATAAAATTGGCGAAAACATGTAAAAATACTTGCAGGTTTTGCACTGGCTGTATTCCTTCCTTGTAGTCAGCAAACTCGATACAGAAATGACTAGCCACCTTTGAGTTTTTTTCAGGTCTTTGCTATTGTATGTCACTTAAAGGGGTGCGGGATGTTTCTTACCCGTGCCATATTCTCGCACCTAAGTGATGTGCCTGCCAGGCACATCCGGGCTCGCTATAATTACGAGCTCCTCAGGATACTAACAATAAGGCCCGTATGCACTAACATTTCTGCGGCGAGGGGAGCGGCGTCCCCCGTTATGAAGGGACCGCGTGCGGACGCCGCTGCGGCTTTTTCATCATTGGGGACGCCGCTCCCCTCGCCGCAGGGATGTTAGTGCATGCGGCCCTAAGACATCGCAAGCCCCGCCCCTCACACAGTGTTGCAGCAGATGATGAAACCGGAATTTCGAAAAAACTTTCGAAATTGAAGTTCAGAAGCGAATTTGCTCCAATCAAGACTAAATTGCGGATGAGGGGGTTCGAGGTTGCCCTTTTTATCAATGATATTTGTTTATTGCAAAGTTAACGTTCAACAACGCTAATGCTTTACCAAGATCAGAACTCGGATTTAGATGTTTCCGAAATTTTCTTTTCAAAATCAAAGCCAAAGTTTAGATTTACAGGTTCCCAAAATTGCTTTCTCCATAACGATATATGTTTTGCGCTATCAATAACGTGGCCCAGCCAAGTATTTCTTGAAACTTAATGTATCACAGGTCAGTGAGGTCATCGAGGCTGGCTGAATGAGCTTCATAGCAGACTTAGAAAGCTCGGAGCGGTGTCAAACAATAGAGGAAAGCATCTTTATTATTCTGAAAACAATGAAACGCAAATTTGGTCTGGTTTGCAGGAAGTTTTTAAAATTTTAAGCGCTCAATAAATCACATGGAAAAGCCACGAAAAATTTCGCTTAACAAGCGAATGGAAGAAGATAACATCATCACGAAAAAAATGGTTCATCGCAAAATTATTGTGTGTCACTTTCAGAAATTCAATTCAAAATGCTTTGACAAAATTGTATTGCCACATCAACTCCCAAAGCAAAACTCTGAGTGGACTGTAAAAAAATATCCATGGCATAGACTTGCATAAAATTTAGTCCTGATTTTTGATTTAGGGAATTCCGAGATTTCCTTTTTTCAAACAAGACCAAAATTCAGGTTTACCACTTCTCGAATAAATGGTTACACCTGTGTTGGCTTTTCCCAGGTTTAGCTTAACACATTGACGACCATGCAGATTTTTAGTTGTCTGCCTTCTGGGACCAAGGAATTTTACGGACCAGCCAGCATTTCTCAACTATAATTACGCATACTGCCATGTACAGTACACCTACAGTAGATCTGAAAGGCTGAAAATAATGGGAAAGGTCATCCCTAGACTCAGTGCAGAAGGAAGCTCGTGGAGTGTGTTTATCAAATTATAGTAGTTGCTTTAACAAAATTCAAGCCTTGACACACATGGTGTGTCAAGCGGTCCCACGCGGTACTCATTGCTTGACACACCATGTGTGTCAAGCGGTCGTCGAAGTGTTAAGAATATGATTCGTAAAGATTTTCTTCACGCAAAAAAGCCACAGACGTGCAGAAAATGTTATGTGCTCATTTGACGGCGGCCCAGGAGTTCCCAAAGCCTCGCCGCCTTTCCTTGCAGGAGTAGTTAGCACCTCCAAGGGGCTTTTGCACCTTTTAGATGGCTCCGCCCACTTGCTTCGCCCGTTAGCTAATCTTATTCCGAGTTGTGCAGGCTCGGAGAATAGTCCCAATGTGTTCTGTTGAATGGATGAATAATGACGGATGAAAGGTGAACAGATGAGAAGTTGTGAAGTCTACTTATGAGCATCACTTTGTCGGAGGCAAAAATACTTCCGTTTTCTCAATTTTCAGCCAAAGAATGTGTACAGGTACCTCTGATGTGAAAAAATATCCAAAGATTTAGATCAAATTTGATGCAACTTTTCAAAACACTACCTTGTAAAGCTTGCTGTGCTCAATCGAATCAAAACCACAGAATCTATTCAGAATAAACGAAATTTGAATTATTGCAGTTTAGAACAGTCTTGAAGCTAGATCTTGCTATCTAGCTATCTCTCACAGCAATGCTCCGTAAATTTGGCAAGCTTTGATCTATGGTAATGCAGAAACAAAAACTGTGGAAAATCCTTTGTAGTGAAAAGCAACTTATCAACGCATTTTCTTCACAAAACACAGTTTCGAACCAAAATTATACTCACTGCTTACCTAGAGTACTGTAAGGTTTTTTGGGGTTTCAAAGGTCTTCGCTTATAAAGTGCAATAATTAGGAGATCTGCTTCGCAGAAAACGATTTTTCATGATTTTTCGTTGCATACCTATGTTATTCCCTCAGCCCGCAGCCTTCGAATGAGACAGTGAAGGAGTGGAGCGGGGGCGGGGTTTGACCTCTGTTGCGCGAAGGTGCGAGGAGCCTTCTGGAGTGTGAGCTGGTGCGAATGGAGGTGCTAGGAACTCCTGCGCCCCTTCCTGCTCATTTCAGCCATATCCAACACGTGACTCGCAGATATGGCTGTCACTGAAGGAAACCGATGCGATTTTGGAAATTTGAAACAAACTGGACCCTTGGAAATTCAAAATTTTTATTCATAGTTGAATTCAACTTATTTTAGATACTAATTTTCACACGCGTGCCAGTTCAAAGTTTGCTTCAATCTGATTTGATTACCATATTCTGGTATTCAGGACTAAATTTCGTACAAATCCGACTTCTGATCTTGGTAAAGCATTAGCGGTGTTGAACGTGGACTTTGCAAAAAAAAACAAATGCCGCTGGTAAAAAGAGCAACCTCGAAAACCCCTGAAATTTGGTCTTGATTGGAGCAAATTCCTTCTAAACTTCGATTTCGAAAGTTTTTCCGAAATTCCGGTTTCATCATGTGGTGTAACACTGGATAAGGGGCGAGGCTTGCGATGGCTTAGTCTCCTGAGGGGCCCGCAATTATGGCGAGCCCGGATGTGCCTGGCAGGCACATCACTTAGGTGCGAAAATATGGCTCGGGGTGAGAAACTTCAGCCCCCCCCCCCAACTTAAAGCATTACAAATTTGTATTTTCATACGCTCATAACTTCTTCCAAGGAGTTGTTCCGCAGAAAAGGTAAACTGTTTCGAAATTAGAACTCAATGCTCTTTGAAGCGGTGAAAAACTCATTTGAAAACGCCACTTCGACTGTAGAGGCTTCCCTTGTTAAAATATTTGCTGAGGAGTTTGTTTGCAACTGTACACTTTGCTGCTCGAGTATGTGACGCAACCATGTTCAAAGATTAGAAGTTATCTTTTTTTGTTGTTTAAATGAAAGTAGATACTGTATAGTATTACCTATTGAAATTAAAATTAAAGATGCTGGATTCATAATAGTTCTTTGCGTTTTCTTTGAAAGGATGGTGGGCTTTTGGTGTGCAAAAAGTCTTGTAAGCTTAAAGCCGAATTCTGAAAGTCACTCACTTCCATTCAACATTTTTGAAAACTGTGAAAGGATAAAATGATAAGAGAGTCATCGACGATGTGGCCACAATCTCTGGGACTCTTTGTAATATTATTGAAACGACTTCCTCTAGTTTTTTATTCAGGATGAGTGGAATCAGACAAGCTGCAAACCGTGTACGCCGAAATCGCAATGTAAACTTACCAACGAATGCTCTCCGTTATTGCCGGAGTCTTGTCCTAAGGATGAAAATTGTGTAGATAGTGAAATTGGAATATATGTTTGCTCAGGAGTCGATGCAAGTTTTAGCTGTTTCATTTTCTCTTCCAACAACTGATCAAACCGGCCTGCGGCTTTCTAATGAGCACGCTACGATAGCTCTGTTCAGGACATTCCCTCATCAAACTTGAAAAATTGCGTTATAGTAGACTTTCATTCATTTAGATACAACCTACCAAGCCGCCTGATCAATGGATTCTATGGCTTGTTATATCAATACTGGTGTCAGCGACGCTGGCGTCATTAAGTATCGTATTATGGGTTTATCGGCATTCGTACGTTTTTTTGGTTATAAATTATTTCATATAAACGATGCTTTCAGCCTTTACAAGTTAATGTTGTGCAAAAAAAGAGACTTGAGGAATATGGAAACACAACAATATTACCGTGAAACAATATCGATATCCAATGTACCGAGGTTTGGCCAAGATTATGGCAATTGTAGAAATTATCCACAGGGAAACCAGGTGTGCTTGGGTCAAACCTGCAAAAAAATTTAGTCGTACTGGCTCACATGTTTTAGAGATATTGTCCTGCCGCTGTCAAAGAAAGCTTTCGAAGCTTCACCCCAAGTACACCATCAAACGGGTTCGACCACAACTCTACGTGTGTTACCTGCTGCAAATTATTGCCTATAACAAATTAAAACATGTTAAGGACAAGACCCAGCGGGTACAATCTCCCACCAAGGATTATTACTAATAGGAGAGAGCTTGATCGTATGGAAGCGCAAGCTAAAGCAGCTAAACACCGTGAAATGGTAAGCGGTTAATAATTTCGAATTTTGATTTCCTGTCGGCTGACTTTCTGACTGATAAATGACAAAATGGCCACGTTCCCCCATCCGTATGTAACAGATAAAACGCAGTTTTGTTGGGCAGATGAAAAGAACTATTACTACAATATTAACTCTATTTTCTAGAGTATAAGATTCTATGTATAAGTCGCACCTGCAGTGCGAATGTTAGCGAAAGATCTGTCTTGGGTTGCGCTCAGGGATGGCCAGAGTTTTACTTACCTTACCTGGAATTGATTGTCGAGTGGGTGCGTCAGAGTTATCAAAATGTCAGTGTTGTTTTAATTTTGGGTAGGGGAACTAACTCTACCAGTTTGAGTCGGCTTCCACTGACAACTGGTCTTTTTGCAATATTGCTGCATGTCAATGCAGGACCAGTAGTCCGTGGAGGCGGTTGAAACTGGCGGAGTTCGTTCCCTTACACTTTGATTTTGAATGGATTCAAGGACGCTAGATAAGCCTTAATGACAAATATAGACGTAAGCGTTTTCAATGATAGCTTCAATTCGGAAGTTCTGAAGGTCTCAGTAGTACTGGTGTTCGTACAGTGCAAGTTTTGTCTTACAGATATTAGCAAAAAACGGAGTATCTATTATACTTTAGAATAACCCATTCACCAAAAAGGAATTTGAGTACGAACGCAAAAGTGTTGCTGAATTAGTGCCTAACTACCAGTTCCGCAAATAAACTCGCGCGGTATATATAATTGCGCCCTATACCCCGGCCACGTTCTAATCGACTATCGCTTGAGCAGTAAAAACAATCTGAGCGCAAGTAGCATGCTAACTTATCCCCCTCCCACACTGTAGCAAGCTCTAGTGCTTTAGATGATGAAAATTGAAGAAACCACGAGCCATAGTCCTTGTGCCTTTAGCTTTCAAATTGTGAAAAATATTAGGTTGGTGCAAAAGAAATGGCCGATTTTCCAAGCCTTTTTTCAGGGCAACTTTTTTCCATCAATACTTCTTTTTTACAATGGGCGTAGTAAATTGTCGCGAAGCTGTTTTCATGCTCTGTCTAAAGGTGCTTAAAACGGGCTCTCATCCTCATCTCTTATAAAGTTACTGAGCTTCAAATAACCGCATCCAAATTCAGAATTTCATTGCATTCACTTTTCCGGCCAGAATTCAAGCGCGTATTAATGGGATTTCTTCGAAAATTTACCTATTGTGTGTAATAGGAATTTTCTACATTATGCATACTTAACTGCATTTTTTGAAGTTATCCAGACTGAGATATCGGCGCCTAAACATGGATAGCGGTTATTTTATGACCCATAATTTTCTTCTGAGGAAGTCAATCGCCGAAGCTTTGCTCAATTCTGTAATCGTAAAGCTAGGACATTTATTAGCAGTTTTTGCAAAAACATCCAGCTATTAAGTGCGCAGAAAATTAGAAAATTCTATAATCCGGACTTTAAGGCACACTGAATAAATGTTGAAAAAACTGAGAAATTTTAATTTTGATTTTTTATTTCTCGCAAACTTTTTTGTCCGTATTCTTTTTACTGTATTTTGTACTACTGGCTTGCGGCTTTAAGATAGGCTACTTATCATTTATACTTAGAAACTCTGAAGGAAGTTATGAATTGTCAAAAACAAGGTACCCGCAGAAGGACCTTTTTTGTCTTTTAATCCGTATTTCTCTTCCCGTTTAAGGTTTGAGTATAAATAATTATGCGCTGTGTTGCGAAAGGTTTGCTGCTTCTCGGGGTATTTACCGCATTCAGAAATGTGGATCTTTTAGAAATTTATAGCACATCAAAGTGAGAATTCGCAAATCGGCCATTCCTTTTGCACCAACCTAATACATGATAAATTTTTTTCAAAAGTGTGGGGTGAGGGAAAACATATTAACCATACCATTGCCATGTTCTAGGCGATTAGCTTACTCATTATTCCAAACTACATCAAACATCGTATCAAAACAGAAATCGGTTTATACAGCAAACTAGACTATGTTGAACCGCCCATTGCGTACAATATATATAGACAATACAGGATAATGATAATACATAATAGTCACACGTAATACAGACACACATCCATACAAACTTCTTCGGATTCTTCGGAGATGTGATAGAGACTTTAGCACAAGTGACCCTAACACATAACTATTCTCTCTAAGGCCTCTGGCAAAGTTTACGCGATTTCGTCGCAATTCAATCACTAAGGCTCCCGCCAGAGTGCCGAAGTTATGCCAGCGCTACGCCAGCATTTCGATCGATACACGTGTATTTCGTTGGGGACATCTACCTGCTGAGCTAGCCCCGCCCCAACGAAGTACACGTGTATCGATCGAAATGCTGGCGTAGCGCTGGCATAACTTCGGCACTCTGGCGGGAGCCTAAGAGACAAATGTTACGAGTTCATTGCATGCCGATCTTCATTTATTTCGGCTGTGATAGTTAGCCACGATTGGTCGTGTTGATAAACTTTCGCAACCAAAAAGATCTTCTTGCATTTCGAGATGCAAGAAGATCGGCATCCAATGATGTTGTTGCAGCCATCTTGTCGCGACCAATCGCGACTATCAAATCGCGTGAGCTTTGCCCGAGGCCTAGCCGTGCAAGCTTTTGAAAACTCTCTACGTACATCCATTTCCAACACCAATTCAGGGTCTCACTTCGTCACACAGCAGATATACTGGCAGCGGTTTTACCGCAGACATTTCGTCCGACTCGCCAGGACCATCAATATCGGCACAAATAGCTGCGTCGAGAATCACACCTTCCGAACCTCGACAGCCTGCTCCCGAATTTCGGCAAAGACTACCCGAATTGATCGAGAATTCAAATAGTATTTCTTTCCATAGCAGTGAATCGTATGATGCAAATCTGCTCGGGGATGTTGATGATGACGTAAGCCATTCGTTCAATTATTTCTGTGCAAAAGTCAATAATAGCAGTTTAGGAGGATTACTTTGCTGATTGAAAAGCGTTTGGAAAGCTACCCCATTTGACGTGTCGCCGGTCCAACCCAATACGTGTATTTCGTTGTGTTTCGTCTATATTTATTAATCATTTGTTATAAGCGTTTCAACAGTTAAATATTAGGTTATCCCAAAAGTAAACTCCTTTTTTGAATAATTCAAGCTGTTTTTATTTCCTTAGCCCATATAGGGTATCATTCGATAGAGCAAACTCTACAAAATGACCGCCAAAGGTCCGCCTGCCCTCCATGTGAAGTATGGAGTCAAAATCGAAGAAAATTCTGTCATTTGCGAAGAAAAGCTCTACGGACCTCCAACTTGGTAATTATACAGTAAGCACGTAGTAATACTCAAATATACGTTTACTACGTTTTTCCGAGCATAGAAAGCGAGAAACAGAAATTGTCCAAAAATGGCAAACTCCGCCCCAGCCCCTTTTACATATGTCATTGTATACTACAAGCCTTACTTAGTATAAACTTAGAGTTTCACCTCCGCATGTGCTCTTATAATCGAGAAATATCAAGTTGTACATAAAAACCTGAAAAAAGTGGCATCTTGGCATTTTGGGACCACCTTCGTTTCTCAATTTTGATCTCCGGAAAAATCCACCAAATACATTTTGGGGTATTACTATGTGTCTACTATATAAAAACCAGGTCGGAAGTCCGTAGAAATTTTCTGAAAGGAGATATGATACTGAGGATAGCTGAAAAATTTTGACTTTTGGCTCCAAATTTTACTGGGGTTATGAATTAGGTGGATCTTTGGTAATCTTTCTGTAGAGCTTGCTCCGTTCTACCGATGATATCCTAAATCTGTCTAAAAATAAAAACAGCTCAAGCTATTTGGAAATGGAGTTTACTTTTGACACAACCTAATACATTGTACACAAAGAAGACCTCATATAGTGTGCCCAGGAACAGTTATCTTATATATAAAGCTGAATGTCTGTTTGTATGTATGTCTGTCTGTCTGTCTGTCTGTCTGTCTGTCTGTCTGTCTGTCTGTCTGTCTGTCTGTCTGTCTGTCTGTCTGTGTATACGTATGTTCCGAATAGAAAATTCCATTTCTGAACCGATCGGGACCAAACTTGGCACACATACACTTCGGGCCCCGGCGGGTGTCACAGTCCAGTTTTCGTTATCGATTGATGTCGATTTTATCGATTTTTTGCAAAATTTGAGCTAGGGGGCTTATTTGAGAAAAAAATTTGAGAAAAAATGATCAGCATGCTCGATTACCCCCCTCTGCCAAATTCCAGCCCCCTAGCTCAAATTTTGCAAAAAATCGATAAAATCGATAAAAGTAATCGATAATCCTGAAAACCAATATTGTATTCGGAATCCCCATGCTCGATTACCCCCCTGTGCCAACTCCCAGCCCCGTAGCTCAAACTTTGCAAAAAAATCGATAAAAGCGACATCGATCGATAACGAAAAGTTGGACTGTGACACCCGCCGGGGCCCGAAGTGTATGTGTGCCAAGTTTGGTCCGGATCGGTTAAGAAATGGAATTTTCTATTCGGAACATACGGCGGAGCCGGGTAAGCCAGCTAATTTGCTTATATGCTTCAAATACGAGCTCTACAGCATTTGGGAACATGAACACAAACCAATATCGTACGCGATGCCATGTGTACTACGCCTTTTCTCATAAAATAAGGAAATCAAAATTGAATTATTACTCGTGTTCAAGTTTCTAATGAGCGAAATCTCATCTATTTGTTATAATAGGTTAGGCGATTAAATCATGAGTAAATTGCAAACATGCTCTCGTTAGCAGTAGAATTTCAGTTTCATTTTGCTCAACGTTTGAGCCCCCAGATCTGTTTAGAATGTGCAATTTGTATTCTTTACAATGTATCTCCACTGCTGTTTAGAATGCGAGTTTGTCCCGAACACGAAGTAACGAGCTGCGCCTTTTATTATGCGTGTAAACCGCATGATTTCTCTCCTCTTTTTCTAAATAAAGCTGTGTCTCGTGATTTTTTTCCAAACTCTGAAAGCCCGCTTCCTCTGGTTTTCCGTGTATAGCTTCGTGCTCTTAAATCTTAGTTCAAACCTTTGTGTTACATGCCTTCCAAGATTAAGAGGCTAAAACTTGATATTCTGCTTTGAAACCAGATAAAGCGGTTGATTTCTCTAGAAAAATATGCGCAGTGATATTATGCACAACTTTTGTCTACAAAAGGTTCAAAACGACTAGATTTCGAAAATCTGAGATGAAAAGAGTTTGATTCAAAGTTGGCTTGTTGCATAGACAAAAGCCACAGAACAGAACCGCAAAACTTGGTCCTGTGCCCAGCTGGACCTAGTATAACCAATGCTTTAGAAGAAGCAGAGGTTATTTTTAAAGGAGATACGAAAACTTCAAAAGATCAGGTTTTAAATTCCAAAATGCAGTGGGTAATTTCGGTTTTTTTCAATACCTTTCTGCAGAGACATCCATAAACCAACTAAACCGAATAACTTGCCATCGGCCATATAGTAAGTAAAGTCGCTCTATCTTAGTACATTCAAAACAATTATGAGCACTCTAAACTCAAAGTAGGCGCCGTGGAAGCGGCTAAGGCTTATAGACATCCGAACGCTAGCTAGATTAACAGATCTACTATTCTACTGAATGCAAGTAAGACAATCGCAATTTTCACAAAGGCGAATGAACACAACAACGGCACAAGATCAATACAGTAGGTGTGGATGACTGGTCGGGTAGGCATCAGCCTGTGGTCGGAGGGGAAGCTCGGGTAGCCAGTCAGTATTTTCCTCCAAGCTCGACTCCTTGAGGCATGGTACGGAAAATTCGGCTTGTGGTTTTGGTGGCGGCTTATATATTACGAGTGCGTCACCTCTGCTTCGTAGAGGTTCGCACTGGCTCTTCTATCCATATGCCAAAACTCATTCCCGCATATCATGGCATTAGAACATACCGCGCAATGCCCGCCTTCGCAAATGATTTGTGAACAATTACTCATTCCGTAAGCTTTTTCGTGTAGAAGATGAAGAACAAATGCAGAATTAGAACTTTGAATATTCTCATGGCTTGGTAGTCGTCATAAGGATAATATCTACGGCGAGCTACATACATGTGCAAAAATCTTCTCAAATGCTCAGGTAAAAACCTGGCAAATTGACCATTTAGCAAATAAATCGTTTTGGCGCCTTTTTCGTGAAATAGTAGACATCTATCACTTTTTTTGGGCTAAAGATCATGGTTTGCGCGTTCACATGTCAAACACAATCACGATTTTGCAATAAGTGGTAATACGGATCCAATATTGCGCACCACTTCTTAAGTGGATCCTTTTGGGGTGCGATTTTTGAGGGACCTGCTCAATGGATCTGCTCGTGCTTTGGCATGGTGAATCTGGATGGTCGTTGTGCAAAAAATTGCGGCTTGAAACCTTGTTTGCGACTCGTTCTGTGAATTTCGTTACACACACACCACACACACACACACCACACACCACACACACACACACACACACACACACACACACACACACACACACACACACACACACACACACACACACACACACACACACACACACACACACACACACACACACACACACACACACACACACACACACACACACACACACACACACACACACACACACACACACACACACACACACACACACACACACACACACACACACACACACACACACACACACACACACACACACACACACACACACGCGTAAACAACCCTTAGCCCGTTATTATAAGTTATGATAAGTCAGGATATTCTCATAGCTTAGTTTACGGTACCATTTCGTCGCGGGCATATTCTTGGCGATGTTTACTTAAACGTTTAGAAATGGTTACCACTCGTTTTCCGGATTCTCTCTGGTCAGTTTTATGTTTCGGATTGTTTATTGGGTAATCCATAACACTCATCAAGTCTGCTTGTGCCGTTCAAACCACGAAACATTCATCAATTTATCTACATTAGGTAAGCGACTGTGTTTTGAAACAGGCGCTTTTATTTTAGCCATGAATGCTATCGCAAGTGCCGGTGCTAAGCATGGTTCCATTGCTAGTCCTTAAATTTTGCTAGTTCTCATATCTGCAATAAGTACCTCCCACGTCATCGAAAAATATTACATTCTGAAACACGCTTTCAATAAACCATGATTTGTAATATGGAAAGTCCGTAAAGGCTAAGGCAATTTCACAGCATATTAGCAGCTCGCTGTCGCTTGCATCGCGGATTCGTTGCTCACGTTTGTGTAGAGAACATTGTCATATGATTCCATGCTGCATTTACTAGAGATCGAAAAAAATCGTATCTTTGTCGAAAAATTTTTGGGGAACTCCCACTTGCATACATCTAAACGTTCGATGTCAGACTCCATATATGCGCAGTTGCTGTATTTTCTCCTTGACTAAGAACTGAGAAAATGATAATTTTCGTGCCATCTTCAAAACATGAATATTCTCAAACAAAAGGATACTGAGCCGTTTCCAATAGGTGATTCTATGCTACAAACTTAGTGAGTGTGACTGTAAATTTTCAACCTATCCCGAGTGGGGTAAAAATCAAATTCAGCTTTCTTCTCCTTAGTTTTAGTGTTAATCTCAACATTTCTCAAAATTACCGCTCCTAACAGGCCGAAAATCTGCAGTCTTACTTACCTGGGCTTGGTAATATAGATTCACAACACCGCTCACATTTTCTGAAAAATAGACGCTAATGTATGGACTTGTATGGACATGTAGCGGCATGTCCATACATGTATGGACATCACCGTCGTGTGGCCATATCTCGCTTCAGAATGGACGAATTCTGAATCCAAAGCCACCATTCGATTCAGCTCGGGGCGGAGAATCTTCTGATTTACTAGTAATGGTGATACGATGTCTTCGATATTCCGTTTTCAGTTTTTTCAAATTCTTCTGCGGAGGTCCGCGAATATGTGAAGTAACGCCTATCCAACTTAGAAGACTTTACCATGTACTTTTCGATGAAATTGTCCTTGTAGATTATTATGCGCTGAAAAATAGACTCAGACTTCTTTCCAAAGGAGATAGAAGCGTTGGTAAATTTTGGAAAGATCACGCGTTTTTAAATTTTACTCGCCATAACTTCCTTCGGAATAAGTAATTTCAAATCCGAAAACAGCGCCTTGCTCAGCTCATCAAGTCGAATCTTTTCGTATACAGTATGTTCTTGATATCGATTTCAGTATTCTTGAATCTTTCTAGGGCATCTTTTCGTAAAGGTGTAAAGCAGCGAGCATTGTTCGGAGTACATTCCAGCAAGGATCTTTCGATAGTACTTTTTCTGTAGATTATGATGTGCTAAACAGTAACCGCAGATTTCTTTTCAAAGGCTCGTAACTCGGCGATTTTTACAGACTGGAGCCTGAGTCATGCACCATTCGATAGCACAATTCCTAGTAATTTTGACCTATAAAAGCAAGCAGGCAAGTTCTCTGACAGATACGCGAAAACTGCGGCCGAAATTACGTACTTTCGTGATTCAGTCACAGTCACCTCACCTTATCTTCTCCCGAAAAAGACCCTGTAATTCTCAAAGACCACGATTTTCATAAAGAGCGTGTTCGAGAACTTCTATAAGCGAAGTTTATTTACGATTCAAGAGCACCAACATTTTGACCAAAATCCATCGGCGAACTTCCAGAGCGTGAAACGAGAAAATATGAAATAACACGAACATCTCGGAAAACTTGCTCATAGAGGTTATCCGACCTGCTGATTACGATAATCACATCTGCTTAGCAAAAGAGCTCCGTATATTAGGGCTATGGCGAGTAGAACTTGGGACGACAAGATTTTTCCACGGTTCACCAGCCCTTCTATTTTCTCTGAAAAGAAATCTGCGGTTACTGTCTAGCGCATCATAATCTACAAAAAAAGTACTATCAAAAGATCCTTGCTGGAATGTACTCCGGACAATGCTCGCTGCTTTACGCCTTTACGAAAAGATGCCCTAGAAAGATTCAAGAATACTGAAATCGATATCAAGAACATGCTGTATACGAAAAGATTCGACTTGATGAGCTGAGCAAGGCGCTGCTTTCGGATTTGAAATTACTTATTCCGAAGAAAGTTATGGCGAGTAGAATTTAAAAACGCATGATCTTTCCAAAATTCACCAACGCTCCTATCCCCTTTGGAAAGAAGTCTGAGGCTATTTTTTAGCGCATAAGAATCTACAAGGTCAATTTTATCGAATAGTACTTAGTAAAGTCTTCTATGTTGGATAGGCGTTGCTTCACATAGGCCCGTAGTAAACCCCCCATCAGGCCATCTCTCTTGCGCCGGACCGGAGGTGATCTCATCGCGCCTCAGTCCAGCATCCGGCGACCCGTTGATCGGAAAATCCATACCCTATCATGCAGTCATTGCGATGCGCTCCAATAGCCGTTATGGACAGAACGGAATTGAGTGCTGTGGTGGAGTGGCGAAGAGGATGGCGTACTGTGCGAAGGGTCGGAGGTTCAGTTCCGGGGTAGCGGGACTGTTTTTGCAATGGTCAAAAAAATTTGATTTTTATCGAAACATTTGATTTTTCTGCGGCAGTGACCGGCACATCCGTGTAACAGCCGCACATGGCGCCTGTTATCTTCGGCGCCATGATCTGTTGTTTCTTCCTTTTCTTTCACTCATTTTTCTCAATTTTTTATAATGTTATGTAGTCATTGTATAAAACTGTGTAGGTGATATATGAGTAAGCACATGAATGTGCTTACTCATATCATCGAACCATGCGTGCTTATGGCGCTGTGAATGGTAGAAATAGCCGCCGCAAGACTTGAATTCTAACCAAAATGGTAGAGTGGTGAAGAGGCCGGCGTGTTGTGCCATACATGTCAGGTTCGAGTCCTGCGCGGGACATAACGTTTTGTCTTAAGTGCAAGTTCTTCAACACTTGCACTCAGGTGCAAGCGCACAGGTTAATAGAATCCGAACAAGTTGATTGCCGTGGTCGTCGTCTAAACTAAAATGGAATCACCATCTGAATAACATGTTTAGATGGCTTCGCTCTTCTTCAACGTCCGTCAGCAGCGCCAGAGGAACGTCCGTTATCAACGCATCCATCCTTCCTCTGTGTTCCAGCAGAACGATCGCATCTTCTACTCGAAGTATAGATTTCGTAGAGAAGATGTTAAGAAGATCGTGAGGATGCTCGAACCGCTGCTGCCGGATGCAGGGCTGGAGCCCTGGGAGATCAGCGAAGAGGACCAGGTTTGAGCATCGTATTATGAGGCCTACCATAATTCCTACGTTTTCGCTTCAGGTCCTCATCACTTTCCGCTACCTGGCCACCAACAGTCATCAGACTGTTATAGCTGACTGTTTCGGGGTGTGCCAGAAGGCTGTGAGTGACGTCGTCACCCGGGTAGTGGATGCTCTCAATCATCCAACAATAGAGGCCCGCTTCCTCCGCTTCTGGCCGTCGGACGAGCGCTGGTGCTTGCGGAAGTCTCGAGAATTCGCTAGAATCTCGAGATTCACAAGTAAGAACTTCACAAAATTTTTCAACACTTGAATAAAATGCTTCGTTTAGATGTCATTGGATGCGTCGATGGTTGCCTCATCCGGATCCAGCGCCCTATCAACTTCGGCAACCACTACTACTGCCGCAAGGCATGTTGCGCAGTCAATATGATTGCGGTAGTGGATGCCAGGGCCCGCTTTATGTACATCAACTGCGGATTCCCGGGCAGGCACCACGATTCATTCATATGGCAGCATTCGCAAGCAGCTGCCGAGTTCGACGAAGGTCGTGCTCGCCCAGGATATCGCCTCCTGGGCGATGCCGGCTTTGCTAACTCCAGGAGTGTGATGGCGCCCTTCCGAGAGCGGGCCACAGAGAATGACGTCAGGAAGAGGAGGTTTAACAGGGAGCACGCCAAAACTCGACGAGTCGTCGAGCAGGCGTTCGGAGCGCTGAAGCGGCGTTTCTGTATACTGTACAGCATCACCCGCATTCAGCCTCCGAAGCTCCAGAAGGTAGTGAAGGCCTGCGTCATTCTCTACAACATCGGCATCTACCTGGGAACTCACAGAGGACAATCGCTGGCTCCCATCCGTCGAGGTTGGATGACCCATCCTCCGGACAACGGCCAGGTCCGCGAGTTCGTCACGGAAAACTTGTAGAGGTTGGTAATTCCGATGCGAGCGACAGTCACTCTACAACCCAAGCCGAGAGCAAGTATACCTAACATCTCCGCAACATGTACCCTCGATATCATCCCATATGTCTTCCCTCAACATGACGTGGATTACGTGGCTTGATGAGGCGCCGCCTCGCCTCGGGCTCGCGCCACGTTGCGAGCGCATCATTTGGCGCGACGTGGCGCTCAACACAACGTGGCGCAGGCTTTTCCACGTTCTTCTTTGTGCCACATCAGGCCGAAGATGCGCACGCAACGTGGCGCAAGCCTGAGGCGAGGCGGCGCCTCATCAATCCTCGTAATCCACGTTATGTTGAGGGAAGACATATGGGGTGATATCGAGGGTACGTCATCTCGCTGTCAAGATGACGTATTTTGGGAGCATGCTACATGGCTGTAACTTGAGACAGGCATGCTGTCGCCTGTAGCAGCAACACGTTTGTAGGTGCAACATGTTGTCACATGCTTCCATTTGATGTAGTTGGTAGCAGACGATGTAATTCATAGCATTATGATCCATGTTGCTGCATAAAACATGCGCGGTACATACTGTTGCACCATGATGCATGTTGTTGCAACATTGTTGCACCTAGCTGCAATTGCTGCAACGATGTTGCATGCTGCTACAGCATCCTTGTTGCTGGTTCTGCATTTAGTTGCATGTTGCTGCAACATTCATGTTGCATGTTGCTGCAACATTCATGTTGCATGTTGCTGCAACATTATTTTTGCAGGTTGCTGCAACATTCTTGTTGAATGTTGCTGCAACATGCAACATGAATGTTGCTGCAACATTCTTGTAACATCAAAGCAGCAACATTCACTATGTTGCAACAACATGCAATAAAAATGTTGCAGCAACATGCAACATGAATGTTGCAGCAACATGCAACATTCTTGCATGCAACAGCAGTAACATGCAACTTTGCAATCCGCCTGTACACGAATCCTGGAGACGACCATACTTGCCTACGAAAAATGTACCTGTTTCTCTTGCGTGATGTTTTGTTGCTAATCGTACTCTGTTGCCATTCAACGACGTATTTTCAGCGTATCTCCGCGCACAAATTTGTTTCGTCGATCGACTTTGTTGTTTTTGATGCCATGTTCAATGACGACCTTACACCGCAAAATTCGCGAGGTAAAAACTACAGCTAGCTGACTGCGTGACTACCTACAGTTTTATGTGCTTACGTTTGGTCATGGTCAATTATCATAGCACTTGATTTCTACTGCTGTTTTGTAGAAGGTCTTTCATAGCCCATAGAGGAGCACGCTGCTTAGTTGCTATGAACAGGGCTGCTGATTCCTCGTCGACAGTGTTGTGGACGTAATCCGAAAAGAAGGCTGAAGGATGTAATTGTCTACAAGTAAGAACGTCTCAGTGGGATTGTTAGGGTGTACTGGTCCATTTTTAGGGAATCCAAATTACGCATGCGCTTGGAGGTGCTACTGGATCAGGTATGGGCACGCTTCTGATAGCCAAAATTCGTGAGGAATACCCCGATCGAATCATGGCGTCATACTCAGTTCTGCCTTCTCCTAAGGTTTCTTTATCGTTGAATCTTTATTTCAAATAGCCTGAAAGTGTTTTCCATTTTCTGTTTTCCATTTTTTGTTTTGACCCGTACCGAAACCCTACTATAACTCTACCAGATTGTTCTACCGTGCGAAATGAGGTGATATTCATGGCGACGGCCGATCGCCAATCGCAGCGATTAGCGATTGCCAATCGCTGCGACGGGCGATTGCCAATCACTATGACTGGCGATCGCCAGTCGCAGCGATCGGCAATCGCCCGTCGCCATGAATATCACCTTATTTCGCACGGTAGAACAATCTGGTAGAGTTATAGTAGGGTTTCAGTACGGGCTCAAAACCAGAGATTTGCCCCAGACTTTGTCTAGAGGGAAGAATGCAATTAGGCTCTGCAATTTGCATCTGAAAATGCCGCCCAGATTTGTTTGTTTGCGACAGTCGGCTATGTTTTTCACACTTCAGGATTGTTACGGAGTGCCATATATTCCTGAAGGCCAATGGCTATGTCGCCGATGTAAGCTGTCAGCATCTACGCAAGTGGAATGTTGTTTATGCCCGACCACGAGTGGTGGCTTCAAACAAACAAGCGATGGATGTTGGGCACATGTCATCTGCGCTATCTGGCTTAATGAGGTATTGCCATGTATTCAAAGTTTAACTTGCAATTTTTTTGTCTATTCTTGCACATTTCTTGTTTCGTTGTTCGACAGATGTCACTCTACTCATTATCTAGGTAATCGAAGATACAAGTTAAAGTTGGGCTTGAAAGTGTCCAAAGGTGTAAGAAATCCGCCCTTTTCGGCCTAACGTGTTGATATGTGAAGTAATCACCTCAACATCTACCTCTTAGAGCGATTTTCTCGCTTCAGAACTCATCTTTTGCACGGAACACTAGCATTTACTTGGTTAGGGGCCCCGTTATTGTACCGTAACAAAAACTCAACGAAGTATGGCGGCAAAGACAAGCAGGACACCTACTGTAAAGTAAGCTTTTGGCGGATTGTTTACTTGTATATTGTATATTGTATAACTTCTTGCTATAAAATCCGAATATTCTTCAGTATGCCAACTATATCTTCTGAAGCTATCGAAAGTATCAAGAATCAAGTAGGCACCGTTGTTAGAGATATTGTGCAATATTGGTATCTCAAAAGACGAAGTTTGGAAACCACCAAGGTGCTATGCGAAACTACTTAAGCAGTCCATAATCTTGTTGGATGTACTTTTACAGTTTATAGTTCAAAGTTTTATGTTACGCTTTTAGATGCTACATTCTACATTCTAATCGTTGAATGTAATCGAAAAATTCTTGTTCAATTGTTAGCTTACCCACTTCTTTCACTTTTCGTAGACGTGTATTCGCATGATGTAATGTGAAGTATGTTTTGTAGCATTCTGTTGATGAATGAAGGAATATGTTTATTATCCAGGACAACCTCAACATGGGAAATACACAAAGTAGTAGTAGTAGTCACAAGTAGTCATTCTCATATGTTGGCTGCACGCCATCTACATCAACATAAGATTTACGACAGTCTCCCAAAGAAGGTCGTGTCTTATGATTCGACCCGAAGAAAAGGAATCCAACAAAAAGTTCCAAATTTGTACAAAGTCCAAAAGTCTGCATCATGTGGTAATAAGATGCAGCATGGTAAGACCGCACAAAGCAGTTCATTTGACTGCAAAATCTTTTAGGACGCAGTTTAGACAGTTTGCAAGCTAAAGCTTGTTCCAACAAACATAAAAAATGCAAACAACTGTAGAGAAACTTTCAAAAAAGCTTGTAAATCGTATGTAACACACCATACGAGCAACACTCGTTGGAACCACTTCAAAGGCGAATAACCTAGCTACTGCAATGGAAACGGGAAGATGATCAAGTTTGCCGAGTACAGCAGGCAGAACGCACGAGGTTTGACCAAGGTCTGGATGTTCCGCGCTCCCGCACAACATGAGGCGTACTGAATGAACATCAGTGCGATGTAAATTGACTCAACGAAGTAGATCTCACCTGCTGCAACACATGGTGGTTGTTCAAGCGCCCTTACCACCTTTTGTAGCTCACTAGCCGCAGTGCTTTGGACTGACTGGGAGCAGCGATATCCGGTCGGGATGCGAATGTCAAGAATTGAGTTCACAGTGCTCAGCACAACGATCGAAGTGCGATCATCAAGTTGTCAAGAGGGAATGGAGAGATCTAGAACAAAATTATAATACATTGTGTGGGGCTCACATGGTAACTAGCACTAATCTGATTTAAGACAAGGCAGGAAAGTTTGAGAAAGTCACATCTTACACACCCCTGCGTGGTATTCAAGTCTACCGCGGTGTTAATCCCATATGACACTAAAGTTGATTACCTCTTCGCAAAGCTGGAGTAATGCGACGCATTGCAATTACGAAACAATCTTTATCAACCACAAAATCAGAACGATTCAGCTTCAGCCGTTCTTTGGACATGTAGATATGAGGAAAACTAGATCTCAAGGCAACCAAGACAGCTTCCGTGCATAAAAACTGTAATATAATGACTTTGTCGTCCATTTATTACAACACCTATGCACCTGTAGATCGGCTCCACTGTATCCACTTGTACTATCGACTAGACATTTTAAAGTCGCCTCTTGGGTTGGCTCTGTCCTCATTTGGAAGTATGGATCGTCAAAATTTGGGGTCTAAAAACGTTATCAGTTTGGTAGTTCATGAGCGCATAGTTAAGCAATGTTGAAAAAACTGCAATACCTTGCATTTGCGTCAGGAAGAGAGAATTTGAGTTCTCTATCAAATCCTATCCCGGAATCGATACTCATCGGATCTATATCGGCACATGAGACTCCAGTCTGACGCAAGTTCCCTGATTACTGCTTGACTCGCAGAGAGATCCTTGTCTTGAAATCAAAGTATAAATTCATACAGTCGTTAAAATTAGGTTAACAGTGACCCGTTATCGACATGAAAGATCAGACAAACTCACCAGTCAGATTGATAGGCAGGTAACGATTTCTCGTCTTCGCTATGCTCCTCTCCTTACGCCTTTAGAACTCGTAAGTCATCGTTACGAGTTCTGATAAGATCACCACTGCTATCACTTAAGGAAGTCGAAGAAGAATCACCGCCCAGTTCTCGTCGACGTCTTCAAGATTGAAAATCTTGAGAGTAAGAAAGGAGAAGAAAATGTTACCTTTTGCACCACCCGTCCGAATCAACATGGCAACGATCGATTCGTCTTCTACAGGATTCATGGAACATATATAATACACCACCCGATCCAAAACGTATTGCAGCTCAACCTACAACTAAACGTTGGCGAATGGAACAAGCAAAAATCTGTAAACGTACCTTATTGACACAACCTCTGATGCAGCCAAAGTAAGAACAAGTTAGAAGTCAGAAACAATAAACAGAGGGAGGTGTCCCTTTACTTCACTGACTCGAGACAACGGATTCTTCGATGTTGGCGTCTAAAATGACGTCTTCTTCAGCGGTCGGATGCCTTTGAATGCAGTTCGTTGTGCCAGGTTCACCACGAATTTGTCTCTGCGAAACAATGCTTTCGGTCAGCACGTTCAGTAAGTGCATCAGTTGATTGAAGAATCGGCGCTGATCCTAAAGAGGAGAAATAGGGGGCCACATAGAAAGAAATTGACTGACCTGACACAGTCTGTACTGCTCTTCTAGCAGTACAGACTCAGTGATGCGTTTTCGCTTAGTTGGCACATCGAAGTGATCACTGTCGCTCTCGAAGTCGTCTTAAATACAAGAGTGACAGTGAAACTAAACACATTCTTGCTTCCTACCATGATCGGTTCTGCTTCGGCTCCATTTTCCTCGCGGCGTTCCGTGCAGGCTTTTCGCTGTAACAACCAAGACAATTTGCAAGATAGTCTATGATGCTTCAGAACATACCTTCCCCACCATGCTCTCGCCCTCCTGAAATGGCTCCGTCATAGGGGTCTTATCGTAATATCTCCACAAAATTTCCTCCGAATCAGTGCTGAAAGGGCAGCAGTCGTTGTTTTTCGAGAAATTCGTTTCTTCTTCCCAGGAATTTCCGCCCCCCGTCGCCATGCGATACCTGAGGATGGTCTACTTCTCGTTGTATCCGTAACCACTTGCACACACCTCTTTTCTGCTGAAAGGCCTTTCTTGAAGGCCATACCCTTTGATACGACTCTCGATCGTATATGATCGAAATGATTTCGTATCTTCTTCTCGTTGGTCTCGAAGCCGAACTCCTCCTGGAGTTCGGCGAGCAGCTTTTTATAAGCTGCGTTGCGTTTAGTGTTCTGCGCTAATGTCCTCACATTGGTGTCGTTCAGGAGGACGTCTCCGTTCTTCACAAAGAAATCCATGATATATTTCGACACCGCGTGGGGTATTTTTGATGGTGCGCTCGGCTGCATGATCGCTGCAACAGCAACAAACACAATCTACAAAGATTGGAAAAACAATCCGACTGTTCATAAATCACGTAATAAGCTCGCAATGATGTCGCAAACGTGAACTAAAAAAATGTCAAGTTAGCATCATTACATGGTCAACTATAACTAGCAATTTACGGTGCAAACGCTTGCTTATACAAAAGGGCATATAACGCACAGTCGAATTCCTATGGAATTTTGCATTGGAAAAAAAGGAGAAATAAACAATAATTTGAAGGCAAATTGAACACCAACTTCATCTTAATACCATAAAATTAGATGTGGAGTCTCAGAAACTAGCTGAGGGGATTTAGAGCGTGCCTACAATAAGTACTATCTGAAGGTGGCATCTGCATGCGATGCGCAGGTTACAACACAGAGCGCAACTTTTTGGCAACAAACAATCACTAATAGTGAATTTTCAAAATTGGCGAAAATCTTATGAACTAGCTTCGGTAGTAAAAAATGGTCAACCGGCACCTATGAAAACTTCAAAAAGAAGACATGAGCTGGATGATATTCGCAATAAAGACAAAGCAGAATACGTACACACTGGATTTGGACTAGAGGAAGTGATGCCTCAACATTTGTAGCAAAATAGAAAATTGACGAGCACGAAAGGACCATGATGTTGATTAGCACTGCTGCAGACTTCAGCAGCATGAAAAAAACCGAAGTAAAAGATTCGACTTCGTGCAAATCCTCAGCGGTATGAAAGTGTGCATTTTCGCGTGAAGTCTGTCTGCACTTTTAGCTGAACTTACGCGTTTCGTAAGTTACTCGGGAGCAACTTACGGGGATTTTCTCTGTGCTCTCCTCTTTAGCACAGTATTTACCTTATGTCGTCGCCCGGCTCATCTCCGATGACTCGGGTAGGGAGGTGATCTCCCTACCGGGCTTCGTCTGAAGCTCACCTGTAGGGTGACCTTGCATACTTACACTACGGGAACGCGGACAGTCCTCATCTCACCCGACAAAACCTCATATGAGGGCCTCAGGGGAGATCATCTCCCGTGACCGAGCTTTACTACGGGCCATATTCGCGGATTTCCGCAGAAGAATTTGAAAAACAGAAAACGAAATATCGAAGACATTGTACCCCTTCCCCCCTTCCAATATATCAGAAGATTCTCCGCGCCGAGCTGAATCGAATGGTGGCTTTGGATTCAGAATTCGTCTATTCTGAAGCGAGATATGGCCACGCGACTGTGATGTCCATACATGTAGCGACATGTATGGACATGTCGCTACATGTATGGACATGTAGCGACATGTATGGACATGCCGCTATATGTATGGACATGTAGCGACATGTCCATCATGTCCATACATTAGCGTCTATTTTACAAAAAATGTGAGCAGTATTGTATTTGCTCAGCATTGCTTTGAAGAACGAAAAAAATTTGTTTTCTCAGTTTATAGTCAGGGAAAAGATATAGCAAAACATGTAGAACGAAGGTCCATTTTCAAACGTTGTACGTTAGTAACTATGAGTTGAGGTTATTGATGGCCACTGATACATTCGCCAAGAATAAACTTATGCCTCTCACGGCGTCCCAAATTTTAATTTTCCGGAATCTTCAGCTGATCTCTGGACAAGCTTCAACAAGAAGTGGACAGAGTAAACAAGGTGCCATAGAGAAAATTTTTTGGGTGTATCCAAATGTCTTTTTGTAGTAAAACTTGTGTAAAAACAAGGTTTGGGCGAAATAAATGAGTACAAGCACATGGAGGCAACACATTTTATTCGAAAAAAGCAACAATAACAAAAAAATTAACAAATGGCGGCTGATTCGCAAATAATAGCATAACAAAAACTTTGAGAATTTTCCTCTTGTGGGGATTGTACTGCGATTGACGCGTCAATTGGACACTCCTAGAGTCAGCGTATATAATTTTGATTGGTAGATAGTCGAAGCTCGACATTTTGATTATTTTTTCAAATATTCTATCAAAAGTCTTCGATTGTCGAAGCAGATGTCCGCGAGGCAGAAGTGGCACACAGACATTCATAACTGCTATCACTACAATGCTGATTAGTGAGACCATATTAGTAAAGACTATGTTTCAAACGGTCAGGACCAATCACTTGTTTCAGCGAGTCATAGCTAGAGATATTAGGTCGCGAAAGTCCTGTCGCACCTTTCCAAAAATTCATAACTTCTGATTTTTCCATCCTATTTGACTGCTTTTGTTTTTCTATGAAAGAGTAAGTCATGCTCTTTATAACGACATCTTAGCTGCTTACTAGTGGTCATCTGTTGCATAGATAGGAGCGATAGAAGAAAATTAACAGAATTCAAATTTTCTGTATAGAATCATAAAAAATCGGAGACTTACAACAAAAAACGGAGCAGGCAGTACTATAGAATTTTTCACAAGCTCTTTCTAATGGTGCAAAGTTGCGCTGGTTGAGTGTTTCTATCAAAAGTTATGATTTCCCTGAAAATGCCAAAATAAATCAAATTCGCCTTTTTCTATTGCTTGCTCAAGAATCATAACTTTTCTTAGAGGCGCTCAATCAGCACAAGCTTTGCACTGTTAGAAAGAGCTGGTGAAAAAACCTACTATACCGACTGCTCCGATTTTTGCTGCAAGTTTCCGATTTTTTATGACCCTGCACAGGAAATTCGAATTTTTGACTAATTTCTTCCATCGCTCCTATCTAAGCAAAAGATGACCACTAGTAAGCAGCTAAGATGTCTAAAAAACATGACTTACTCTTTCATACAAAAATAAAAGCAGTGAAATCGTTTGGATTGGAAGTTATGAATTTTCGAAAATGGTGCGAACGAACTTTTGGGCCAACCTAATATATTAGGTTGACGCAAAAGTTCTGCCGCATCATTTTTTTCATAAAAGTATAACTTCTTGCTTTCTCAATGGATTTGCACAAACTCAATTTCGTCAAACAGAAAAAACTCCTTTCTTTACAGCCTAATTGTTCTTTTTCCTTCAAACTTCGGCGTTTGAATAATAGAGTTTTGTTTGCTAGTTGCGCCAACGCGAGGTTTCAGCGAAGCCTTTGTTAGTAGAGCGGCCTAATGTTTCGAGCAATCCTCTTCTTCGGAGGCCGTGGTTCTACCGCAATCGCATCCATGGTGGTGTGCAATTGCGTAAAGCAACCTCCGAAGATGAGGACTACTCGACACTTTAGGCAGCTCTGCTATTGGAGGCTTCGCCGAGACTTATGCTGCCACAACTAAGAAATAAAACTACATCTTTCCTTTGTGATAGTGCCGGTGCCGCTCTTTAACAAGGGGCAACTTTCGAGATGGAAGCAGGACATAAAATCACCTAAACATTCATTCTGAGTTAGGACTCTAAAACCAAAATATAAGATTCTCAGCAAGCAGGTATGGTAAGTATTTTGATCCACACTTTCCAACAGTGCAAATTTTGTGTCAAATGAGCATCTCTGTGAAGTGTTATGATTGTTGGGTAAGCAACACAGAACATCGAATTTGATTTTTGAAATTTTTTCTCGAAAATCATAATTTCTCACAGAAGTGCTCATTTGACACAAGCTCTGCATTGTTATAAGCTGCGGATTAGAAGATTTACTGTACTGCTTGTTCAAAATTTTGCCGCAAGTTTCAAATCTTTAGCAGCCTAACTTAAAATGACCAAAGTTAAACCAACTTTACTCTCCTACTTCCATCTTTAGCACTTATTAGAGAACAGCTGAGCAACTATTAGGTTGGCTACAGATAAGGTCGTTGCATGTAAATCTTTATGAAGAAACATGTTGTTTTCTATCCATGATTCTTTGTGTGGAAGTAGTTCAAAGCTTCCTCCATCATATTTCGAATAATTAAGATTTTATTATCAGTAAAGAAAGTTATGCTTCAACATGGCTAAATTTCCAAAAGCTCAGTTCTTGTGACTACCTAAGCATCGTTTTCATGCTGTAATGGATGCAGAGAACAGCAGTTCAGTATTTAGATACAGAGGAGTTTTCCCTACTTAGTGAATAACAATGAAAATTGTGATTTTCAAACTTTCATAAAAAATTTTATATTTCAATTCCCATAGAAATGCTCTAGCCAGAGAAATCAAAGACTGGACAAATACGTCTGTAGCATTTGCAAGAGCCGCGAAAAGCGACCGAACTTACTTATTAGCCAAACTATTATCACAAAAAGAAAGCTTTCCTCTATCTAGCAAAATCTGGATTGTGCAAATCCGCTGAAAGAGCAAGATCAGGATTCTTTTATTTTTCAGAAATGGTTCGACAAAACTTTTGCATCAATCTAATCTATGAAAATATAGAAAAATTGCGCTACACTTATTGTTTCTTTTGGATAATCCGCTTCAACAAAGTAATACTTTTGCTTGCTTCCAAAAATCGATTTTGATGCAAATGGATTGATGAGATGAGTATTTCCAGTGGACTGAACATGGTTGTGGACCAGTGCTGCAAGTTTTGTACAAATACCACTTTCATCCGTTGCTTGGGCGCGTGAAGTGTTCACTTCATCGAGTTTGCTTACAAGTCTCTCTTTTACATATTGAGTGCATTCAATACAAATACCAAATATGTGCATCCAGGTATGTCAGCCGTACCATATCTACCCGAATTTTAACCTAAGGTCTCGGGAAGTTTGTATACATTGCCAAAAGGCTGTGAAACTGAAAAACTAACGGCAGCCACCGGTTGGCAATTTTCTCACCAAACTGAAGACTGTTACTGGATGATGAGAACTTTCATAAAGTTTCAAACTTTGCTTGTGGGAATGAGCATGTCTGCAGGTTATCAGTCCATTTATTTGCCCAAAATCATTTAGCAACGAACAAGATGCAAACACATAAACTAATTTGGAGTCACGGAGGGGTACCTAGACTCCATAACGGTAACATCAATTCGCATGCACACAGATTGGATGCATCTAAAGCCTTCATATCCACAGTCTAAATCGCTAGTGCATCGTACATTCTCAGTCTGCACGAATAGAAAAGGGTTTTGCCTTCTCCACTTCGGCAGTACCATACAGATTGACTGTATGCAAACGAGATTTGGAAGGCCGCAGTCAAAATCACTACTGCAAGGCAAATTGATTACGCAAAAGTAGTTGACGCATGAAGCTGATGAAGGGCAATTATAAATTTTACAGAACATCAAACCACCCCCCGGCCTCCATTGAAGCATGGGAACACAATTTCCCTGAATGCATTCGAATCTTGGGTCGCTACATTCCTCTGCAGTTGTGCAAGGCACACCGCGTGGTATTTGCGTGCCAAGCGGAAAGTTTGACTGACTTCCATGTGGATTTGGCATCTGTAGGTTTTGCGTAGATGCTGTAAGCGAAAATTTCTCATCAACAACGCAGACAGATTCTTTGCATTTGTATTGCGGACTACCACATTCATAATCATTCTTGCAGTGTAGATTGACACAAAAGTCGTTTATGCACGCAGCTGGTGGTGGACAAGAACCGAAACACATCAGCACAACGTTGCCGGGCCTCCATTTAGGCTTGGGTATACAATTTCGTTGAATGCACTCAAATCGGAAATCCTTACATTCATAGTTAGTTGTGCAAAACAGGCCGCGTAAGCAGACATTACTGATGCAAGCATACGGAGGAGGGCAAACACCATCTGGGCAAGGCATTCCAACATGTGCTGATAGAGGTCTTTCTGTTCGAGGAGGCGGAGGTGGTGGAGGAGGCGGAGGTGGTCTTTCTGTTCGAGGAGGCGGAGGTAATGTAAGCGAAAATTTCTTATCAACAACGCAGACCGATTCTATGCATTTGTATTGCGGGCTACCACATTCATAATCATTCTTGCAGTGTAGATTGACACAAAAGTCGTTTATGCACGCAGCTGGTGGTGGACAAGAACCGAAACACATCAGCACAACGTTGCCGGGCCTCCATTTAGGCTTGGGTATACAATTTCGTTGAATGCACTCAAATCGGAAATCCTTACATTCATAGTTAGTTGTGCAAAACAGGCCGCGTAAGCAGACATTACTGATGCAAGCATACGGAGGAGGGCAAACACCATCTGGGCAAGGCATTCCAACATGTGCTGATAGAGGTCTTTCTGTTCGAGGAGGCGGAGGTGGTGGAGGAGGCGGAGGTGGTCTTTCTGTTCGAGGAGGCGGAGGTAATGTAAGCGAAAATTTCTTGTCAACAACGCAGACCGATTCTATGCATTTGTATTGCGGGCTACCACATTCATAATCATTCTTACAGTGTAAATTGACGCAAAAGTTGTTTACGCACGCTGCTGGCGGTGGACAAGAACCGAAACACATTAGCAAATCGTTATTGGGCCTCCATTTAGGTTTGGGAACACAGTTTCCCTGCATGCATTTAAATCGTAGATCGCTACATTCCTCGTCGGTTGTGCAAGGCACACCGCGTGGTATTCCATATGAAGGATTTGGCATCTGCGGGTTTCGCGTAGATGCTGTAAGCGGAAATTTGTTATCAACAACGCAGACCGATTCTATGCATTTGTATTGCGGACTACCACATTCGTAATCATTCTTACAGTGTAAATTGACGCAAAAGTCGTTTATGCACGCAGCTGGCGGTGGACAAGAACCGAAGCACATCAGCACAACGTTGCCGGGCCTCCATTTAGGCTTGGGTATACAATTTCGTTGAATGCACTCAAATCGGAAATCCTTACATTCAAAGTTAGTTGTGCAAAACAGGCCGCGTAAGCAGACATTACTGATGCAAGCATACGGAGGAGGGCAAACACCATCTGGGCAAGGCATTCCAACATGTGCTGATTGAAGTCTTTCTGTTCGAGGAGGCGGAGATGGTGGAGGAGGCGGAGGTGGTGGAGGAGGCGGAGGTGGTCTTTCTGTTCGAGGAGGCGGAGGTGGTGGAGGAGGCGAAGGTGGTGTTTTTGTTTGAGGAGGCGGAGGTGGTGGAGAAGGCGGAGGTGGCCGACGTGGTGTAGGCGAGATGTCTTTATCAGCAGTGCAGATAGATTGTACACATCTAAGTCTTGGACTGCCACAGTCTTGGTCATTTTTACAATGCACATTTGCCAAACAGAAGTATTCTATGCAAACGGTGAATGAGTTGCACGGATGGTTTTTGCACATTATCAGTTGGTTATGAGGTCTCCATCTAGGCATAGGGATACACCTGTATTCCTTGCATTCGAATCGCGGATCACAGTAGGCGTCTGTTTTGCAAAGGTTGCCGGTTACGCAGACTTTTTCAATGCACCTGAGCGGGATGTGACAGTCTTCATTACTCTGGCACGGATTCGGTATGAATGGTGATATCCCCTCTGAAATTTTTGGCACATTAGTAAAGTGTCCGTACTCTTAAGCGGCTTTTAGATGATAAAAGGTCTTTCCTGCTAGAACGTTAGAAAGTTTTTCCGTCATATATTTATCAAAAATATATGGAGCTTTTGCGCATACATAGTCTTTACTGCTGGCAAGTCAAAGTAAAAGGAAGATTTCCTTATAAGCTGTACGCTTAATTGATGCGACATCATTGCATATATGAAGCAGCAAAGACATGGGATAACAAGGACCTGCTCCACATAATCTCTGTGCGGAAGACCTGGTCATCATAGAACTACTCAACTGCCAAAACGTCAGACTGACAAGGGAGGGTCACGAAGTCGAAGTGGCCGATCACCACAAATTGCATACTGAATGAGAGTTTGAAAAGCTGATACCCATTCCGCTTATCCTATTTGCAGAGCGCTTCAGGATTTGAAGTCATGAGCATTTTTTGAAGAGGGAAAATGAACCATTTCCGGCATGAAAGCAATCATTACGGCCTTTCTAGACGTCACCTGGAGCAATAGAAAGTACTGTACACATATCCTGACACTTGTCGCGGCTTCTTTTGAGGCCTAGAAATGCTGTGGCGATTCCCTCATTTTCAAGAAACAGTGGGCTAAAACATGTTTTCTAGCCAAGAAAACGCATTTTTCGAATAATCTGCTTTTTTTATACCCTATTTTCTGGTTTATAAGCCGCACCTTATATAAGCCGCACCCGCCGCAGCGAACAATGGCGCGGAAGAGCTTTCGAAAAGAAAGTTTTGATCTAACAAACTGAAAACTCGCTGCATTTTGTGACTGATTTTCATTGCGCATGTTCACGTTTTCAGAGACTTCTTTATTCTGTGTTTTTTCTTCAAGGATACAATGGAGTTGACCGTGTTTTCTTTTGTTTCTAAAGATGTTACTGAGGTTTAAGCTGCTGCTATTTTATTCGATTTTAATGATTGTTGATGATGATGTTGATGTTTCGATAGTGCTTCCAATGCTTCCACAAGAAAGAGCGAAAGCAGAAAGTTACAATCAGGCCACTAGGTAAAATAGGTGGTAGCTGGCTGCTTGCGCGGCCTCGCATATAGCGACCATCATCTCGCATCAGCCCGCACGCGACCAAAATTATTGCGGCTTATACGCCGGAAAATAGAGTAATTGAAGTCTGAGCTGCAAAATGCCCCAGTAAGTAGAAAATGGCTCGGTCACGTGCTGAAGAAGCTCTGCAAAGTTCAGTCAATTTCATAATCATCAAATTCGCGATATTCCATGACCTGGAAAAGGTTTTTTTGCCTCGGCAATGAAGAACTTTGTCAGGTTTTCTAACCAGCTTCAACTAAGCTCTAGAGTTCGACGAGATTAAGCACACTCTTTTTCTTTCGCATAGCTTTGCGTTGAGGCTGGTTCAATGCATTGATCATGTGCAAAAGTTCTTGGCTTTTTTGCAAGGCTAATCTCGAGGCTTTGGAGCTGAAAAGTATAATTGCATTGATAAACAAAGTCCTTTTGTTTTGGCCAAACATATGCTCAGCTTGTAAAACATTTTAGCCATAACAAATCTATTTTTGCACAATATCTGCTCCATCATAAGACTTTGCGGACAGCAGAAGGCCAGTTTTGGATTAAAAGTGTGACTCCTTACTCTAATTAGGGTAAAGTCAAGATTTAGATGAGAAATGCAATGTTTGATTTTTTCGGTTGTTGAGCGATATCAAGATTGTTAATAAGACCTAAGGCCTTAATACAAGTTGACTGGGAGCTCAAAGTCTCGAAAGAACAGACGATTTTGGAGCAACGTAGTCCAAAAGTATTTGCAGAGCAGCTCAACAATTCGAATTGCACTAAAAAGGGAAGTGTGATAAGTACTGGCCTCCTTACGGAAGCTACCAACTAAAGCCTTTTGAAACGATATTGTCGAAACAGCCTTCCTTAGCTGCATAACAAGTCTGAGACGGGAGTTATGAGCTTACTAATTACTGAATTTTATTAGGTTGATGCAAAAGTTCTGTTGCATCATTTGTAAAACAAACATAACTCTCGTTCCCTCAACGGATTTGCAAAAACTTATTTTTGCTAGATAGAGGAGACCCTTCTATTTTTGGTAGTTGCTCTGCTGCTTTCTATTAGGTTGTCCGGAAATTAATGCAGGTTTTTGATTCCAATTGCAATAAGTCATACACTTCTCATTACTAAGTAGGTTGCAAGACATTATTCGATAGAACAAAGCAAACTCTACAAAATCGCTATCTTGCTTTAGCAACAGCTCTGATCCACCACGAGTTTCGAGCCAAAAACCAGAAGATCCAACTGCCCGAAAAATTGAGAAAAATCGTAACTCTGTCCATAAAAATCCTACAAAAATTCTAACTTGCTCACGTAAACACAATCCACATATGGCATCTATATACCCCGCTGCTGCATTTTTTCCCCTGTTTAGAAACCAAGAAAACGGAAATTTTTGTGCATTTGTCAAAGTGGTGTTGTGCCGTTCCCACATAAGTATTTGTATACTACATGCCTGTAGAAGTACAAACTAAATTTCCAGCTCTTTACAAGCTTTAGTTTTCGAGAAATATCGAATAGAATTTTCCCTAGTCATATGGTCCAAGCTAAAATTCAAACTTCTCGAGAACTAAAGCCTGTGAAGAGCTGGGAATTAACGTTTGTACTTATACAAATTCGTAGTATACAACTACTGATGTGATAACGGCACAGTACCACTTTGGCAAATGCACGAAAATTCCGTTTTCTTGATTTTCAACAGGGGAAAAAATGCAGCAACGGCGTATATAGATGCCTTATGTGGATTGTGTTTACGTGAGCAAGTTAGAATTTTTGTAGGATTTTTATGAACAGAGTTACGAGTTTACTCAATTTTTCGGACAGTTGGGTCTTTTTGGTTTTTGGCTCGAAACTCGTGGTGGATCAGAGCTGTTGCTAAAGAAAGATAGCTATCTTGTAGAGCTTGCTTTGTTCTGTCGAATGGTGTCTTGCAACCTACTTAGTAATGAGAAGTGTATGACTTATTGCGATTGGAATTCAAAAACTGCATTAATTTCCGGACAACCTAATAATAAGGGCTAGCTTCTAAGGTGGAAGCAGGAGAATTGAAAATTACTTTAGCTGCGTTCATTTTGCTTTTGACTGCTAGAAATCTGAAACTTGCGATGAAATTCCGAGCAATTAGTATAGTAGGTCTTTTGATCCACACTTTCTCACAGTGCAGAATGTGATTTAGAAAAGCACCTCTGTGAGAGTTATGATTAATTCTTGGGTATGCTTTACAAAACAGCAAGTTTGTTTTCGAGAATTATAACTCTTCACAGAAATGCTTATTCGATACAAGCTCTGCAATCTTGAAAGTTGTGAAACAAAAGACTCACTTTACTGTTGCCAGGAATTTGGCAAATTTCAGATTTTTTTGCAGCCTAACTTAGAATGACCGAGGTTGAAGTTATTTATTTATTTATTTATTTATTTATTTATTTATTTATTTATTTATTTATTTATTTATCTGATTCTACTGCTTCCACATCAGAAGCTATCTTTTATCGAAGAGCACCAAAGGCACTCACAAAGAAAAGGGTTTCCTCTATTTAGCAAAATTAGTTTGTGGAAATAAATTGAGAGAGCAAGAAGTTATCGTTTTTCAAAAATGATGCGAAAGAACTGTTTCATCGTTTCATCTATGTTTGAGCCCGAAAAGCTCCAATAGTTTTGGCTACTACAGGCGCTGTAAATTTCCCGCAAAATTAAATCTATTAAGTCCAGATTCGGATTCGTTTTGCAGCTTAGAAAGGCTGTTTTGGAATCAGCGTTTCAGGTTGCTTCAGATGATACCTATCTAGTCAAAAGGCCACTGCGATTTCTGACACTTTCTTGTGAGTTCGGTATTCAGCAGATATCTAAGACTTTGTTGCTGTAACTTCATGAATGATTTTGTTCCGAAAGGCTGCAATGGGAGCGAAATACTTTGCTCAAGCCGTATAATTATGCACCGCTAAAAGATAGATATTGAGAAGATGCACCGCTGCACCTTCTCAATATCTAAGTTGACACTGCGCATAGTTTTCGCTATGCCCTTCTGAATATCATCGAGAGTCTTCAAGTTTCTTTGAAAACTGCGAAACTTAAAAACGGGTTTGCATAATTATGAACCTTACGTTACATAAGTTTTGCCAAATGCCTTCAAACAGTCAGCTTTACAAGATGGCAGTCACAGCTGTGCATCAAGTTTAATCCATACAAAATTTGAAGCCAAAGTCTATAGCGAGAAGGTTGGAAAATTGAGGAAGAAATCGGAACCTCTTCTGAAACATTTACGGATCTCACCTGCGCATGATACATTTTATTAGATTTGCATACACGGTTGTTATATTTTTCTCTTATTTATTCTCACCAAATTCAATTTATCTCAAAAACTTTTGCCAAAGGCTAAAAATTTAGGTTCTACTTCTGAAGACTTGAAGTGTACAATTGTAAGTTTAGAACCAGCTTAGCATTGCTCTGGTAACACTATAAAAAGTTTGATTTTCCGACTTTCAACCAAAAGAAAAATCAGCAGCTTTTAAGCTATTTCGAAAGTTCTTTCCGTTCTTCCAACCTCTTATAAAACACTTTTAACGAAAACGGGCAAATCTCATCCTTTTTCCAATGAATGTGAATATGTGCAAATTTATTTCGTGTTCATCAAATATTCGGCAGAATTTTAAAAGCAGTGTCCAGGCTAAACCTAACCCCCTCCGATTAGTGTCGATCCTGAATGTAGGCGCCAGTAAAGGGGCATCTGCGTTGGTCCGGTATCCTAATGTTCTCTCTGAATGGAGATAAGGGGCGTGAAAGTCCCTGGCTGGGCGGAGTCTAATATCAGACTCCGCCCACCAGGGACTGCTTCCCGACACGTATTGACATGGTAGTGAGCAGAAGCTGCACACTGCACACTGCAATGCAACTGCACCCAATCAGTTGCAGCTCTTCCCCGCTGGCCTGCCGACGGGGCGAGCGATTCGAAACTCGTCCGCGCCCTCAAGACAAGGTCCCCAGGAATCGGGCTTTTTGTGAATTCTGGAGACTTTGAAGTTCGGAACTGTAATCAGGGTCATGGAAAGGTCCCAGAATGGCGAAAACATGGGGGGGGGGAGGCCAAACTGGGTGGACGCTGCCTTCAAACCCATGGTTCTCTTCATGCCCAAATTTGGCAATTTTCAAATTTTTGACATTGAATTTTTTAAAGAACTTTGATACCTGCTTGGTAGGGTAAAGAAAGTGCAATAAAAGCGAATCAGACATTTATGACTGGCTTTAAAAAATTTCTCAAATTACTTTTTCGATGGTAACAAAATCATATTCGGTAAAGCCAGACCTCGCAGAACATCAAATGAAGAGAGCTCAAGTGTTAACCGATACAGCTTTTCCTCCCCTTTTGATAGACGGTTTTCCCTGCGATTCGTAGAACTTTCGTGGACGGAAATGTCGTAATTGTAGATTTTTGAACTCATCAAATGCTGTACTAGAAATTTCAAATTTGATACTTTGAAGCAGTAACATTCTGTCGATTGTTGAATCATAATCAATTTATGGAAATCACAAAATCTGATTTTTTGCTGGTATTTGATGCTTTTGTTTCATGTCACTGCTTTGTAAATGAAGCTTTGGGAAAATTGTCTTGGTACTGAAAACAATCTGCCAGCGCTAAAAAAAGTCAATGTATTACCCTTTGCTTGCTCTATTCATTTGTTATCACGATTTTTTAGAGTTCAAATCAAAAATTCTAAAAAATTTCCAAAATCAGACGCATTAACCATGGATAAGAAGTTTTCGAGATCATTTATTTGAGTGCACACAAAAGCAGTTATGGAAACATGAACTGTTAAGAAGAGGAAGAAAAGCTGCAGCAGATAATGTTCGAAATGCTTGCCTATGTTTTTTTCCACGTGCCTTTATTACAGATCGAAAAATAAAACGGAATGGATATATTAGGTTGTCTAGAAAGTTTTGTTGGTTTTCTCACTGCTTACTAAATCTCAAAGACCAAACCGTAAACGATTTAGCTATCCGTATATGTTTACTTGAGCCGATCACCAAGATTATAGCACGCTTTATTCAATCAGGCTAACGTTTAGGTGCCTTCACCTTCGTCGGAGCCTCGGCTGTCTTCGAATCGGGTCGAGCCACCATTAAACACAGCGTCTGCACAGTCAGTAGTGACTACTACACAGCGTTTGCACAGTCAGTAGTCACTACTAACTGTGCAGACGCTGTGTTTAGTGGTGGCTCGACTCCGATTCGAAGCCCGACAGCCGAGGCTCCGACGAAGGTGAAGGCACCGAAACGTTAGCCTGATTGAATAAAGCGTGCTATAATCTTGGTGATCGGCTCAAGTAAACATATACGAATATCTAGGCTATTAGGCCAAGATCTATCAATAATCGAGCTTGGAGTCTCTAGGATCTAGCTATTTTGATCATTTGATTCAGATTTTCATCCCCTTCTTGCAGCTATAACTGCTTTCTGACCAGTAAACCTTTCTGACCTTTCAGCTGCAGCGGTAGAATTTGTTCAGAACTGCGGGATTGTCGGGATTCGCGGGATTGTCGGGATTCGCGGGATTGTCGGGATTCGCGACTTCGCGGGATTGTCGGAATTCGCGGGATTGTCGGGATTCGCGGGATTGTCGGGATTCGCGAGATTTAGCTATAACTTCTTTTAAAACAGCTTTATTTGTAATCTGAGTGAAGATTTGACTTCAGCTTGATGAGACGAATCTTTTGATATACGGTATGTCCGTAATTCGTGGTGACGGCGTAGACATACAATGATACCCTGTTGTTTTCTATGTTAAGGCTTTTGTGAACATTTATCACAGTGTAGATAGCGTATAGGAGGTCTAATACGAAGCTCTTGTTATCGAAAACTATCGCGAAAAATTGGGCAGTTTTTATCTACCCTTATCACTGATATAAGCATTTTATCATTTATCACTGATAATAACACATTTTTGGATCATTGGCATATGGTAAGAAAAGCACTGTAGGGAACGCTGAGTGAATTTCTATCGCTCGTTCTCTAATTATAAGTGATCTACAGGCTTTTCTAGTTCTATTGCTCGGTGCAATTGGTAGATCCCTCGCTGCAGCAATCGATCTATTTCTCATCGGCACATGCCACTGCTGCCAATTCTTACCTAAAATGGCATTTTTGCTTCAATTCGCTTCACGCCGAAATCTGGGCTGAAGTTCTGCACCCATATGGAAGATGAACGTTGGAATCGACCGCATGAACTTAAAGGCAGCGTACACCCAAAATCTAAGTTACCGAATTTCCTAGATCTTTCTATACTGTGTATATACTGGGCCCAGAAGAAGACCAACTGCGTTGGTCCGGTCTCCCAATGTTGCTTTTGAGCGGAGAAAACCCCCCTCAATTTTCTTTCACTACGCCCCTTTTCTTTCGCTCCGCCTCCTCCGGACGAATCCACGACAGCGTAAGCTTCAGTTGCCGTTGCAGTTGCTTTTGCAATGCTGTTGCATCTGCAACTGCAGTTGCAACAGTGCAGTTGCTTTTTGCGGTGCGCCTCCTTCGGGCGACGAACCACGACAGCATATGCAGCAATTGCAGTTGCAACTGCAGGTTGTCATGCTGTTGCAGCTGCTGGCATGCCGACGGGAACGAGCAGTTCGAAACTCGTCCGCCCTTGAAGAGAGGGTCCCCGGAAATCGGGGTTTTTTGGGACTTTTGGAGGAATTTAATGACATAACTGTAATCAGCGGCACGGAAAGTCCCCAGAATGACAAAAACATCGATGGTGAAATTTTGGGTGAACGCTGCCTTTAAGCCATTCTTATTTGTCGTTGTCATTGATATCATCATTTTATCATTTATCACTGACGATATCACAAAATTGGATCATTTTTGACATACAGTTAGAAATTACTTTAGAAAACGCTGGAGTTTTTATCGCTCTATCTCTTATAGTACAAAAACATTCACAGAACATGCAAAATTTCCTGAAATTCCGCGAAATTCATGTGAATCACGCAAATTAGCAGGGCCATAACTTCTTTCCGAATGAGTATTTTCAAAATCCGAAAACAGCATTGTATTCAGCTCGTCAAGGCAAATCCTTCGACATACGTCATGTCATCTATATCTTATTTCCAGTTTTCTCAAATTTTTCTGAGGAGGTCCCTTTGCAAGTATATAACGCAGCGCCTATCCAACATAAAAGCTTCATGTAAGCACCATTCGATAGTGCTCTTCTTGTACATTATAGTGCGCCAAAAAGCTGATCAGACATCTTTCCAAAAGAGAAAAAAGCATTGGTAAATCCTGGAAAAATCACTTGTTTCCAAATTCTACTCGCCGTAACTTTCTTTGGAGTGGATATTTTCTAAATCCGAAAAATGCATTGTGCTCAGCTCATCAAGGCAGATCTTTCGGTAAGCAGAATGTCCTTGATATCTCGATTTCATTATTTTTAAAACTTTCTGCGGACGTCTCTTCGCAAAGGTGTGAAGCAGCGCATGTTGCCCCAGTAGATTCAGAAAGAAATTGAATTCTGGAAAAATCGTGTCGTTCTAAATTTTTCTCAACGTAACTCTAAAATAGAAGCTCTCTTGCTAAGCAGATGAGATTTCGGTAATCAGCAGGTCGGATAACCCTTATAAGCATTCCAAGATGTTCGAGTAATTTCATTTTTTCTCGTCTTACGCTCTGTAACTCGCCGATGGATTTTGGTCAAAATGTTCATGCTCTTAAATTGTAAGTAAACTTCGCCTATAGAGGTTTTCGAACACGCTCTTTACGAAAATCAAGGTCTTTGAGGATTACAGGGTCTTTTTGGTGAGAAACGGTGAGGTGACTGTAACTGAATCAGTGCGTAAATTTGCCTGCACTTCTCGCGTACCTGTCAAAAAACTTGCTTGCTTGTTTGTCCAAGTCAAAGTTGGTAGGGACTAGGCCATCGAATGGTGCATGCCTCAAACTCCACTCTATAAAAATCGCCGATACGAGCCTATGAAAGTACGTCCTCATAAATTTTGCCCAAAACGTAAAGATCGCAAATCTCGTCGAAATTCCACCGTGAGCGCTTGTGCAACACGCTGATCAAAATCTTTTCACGTCCTTAATGGATCTTATTGTGTTAGATTTCGTAGTTTGAGTTCTAGCCATTGAAATAGCTTTGATATTCAACTGAGCAGCTGAAGCATACGCAAGTACCATGTTCAATACAGTGGGAGTCTTTGGGCGAAGCGAACACAATATCCGCAATGCGAGTGTCATACAAGCACTCACGATGGAATTTCGACGAGATTTGCGATCTTTACATTTTGGCAAAATTCATGAGGACGTGCTTTCATAGGCTCGTAATTCGGCGATTTCTGTAGAGTGGAGTCTGAGGCATGCACCATTCGATGGCACAGTCCCTACTAACTTTGACTTGGACAAGCAAGCAAGCAAGTTTCTTGGCAGGTACGCGAGAAGTGCGGGCAAAGTTACGCACTTTCGTGATTGTTACAGTCATCTCACCGTCTCTCACCAGAAAGACCCTGTAATCCTCAAAGACCTTGAATTTCGTAAAGAGCGTGTTCGAAAACCTCTATAGGCGAAGTTTCCTTACAATTCAGGAGCATCAACACTTTGACCAAAATCCATCGGCGAGTTTCGGCGTAATAAGACGAGAAAAAATGAAATTACTCGAACATCTTGGAAAACTTGCTTATAAGGGTTATCCGACCTGCTGATTACCAAAATCACTCTGCTTAGCAGTAGAGCTTCCCATTTTAGGGTCACGGTGGGCAAAATTTGAGACAACACGATTTTTCCAGAATTTACCAGCTCTTCTTTTTTTTCAAAAAGATTCTCCGGTTGCTTTTTAGCGCTCAATAATCTGCGGGAGTAGCACAATCCAACAGTGCTTATTGGGATTATTGGGGCTTTTATGTTTGATGTGCACTGCGTTGCGGCCTTGTGAATATACGCGCGCAAAATTTTTTGAAAAAATTGGAAACGGAATTTCAAGGACATTCTGTACACAGTAAGATTTGCCTTGACGAGATGAATACGATGCTACTTTCGGACTTCGAAAATGTTCACCCTGAAGCATAGTTGCGATAGGGGGAGTGATGGATCTTACCCCCTTCACTTTGAGGCCAAACTCCCGATGACCCCCTTCACCTGGACCGAGATTGGTATTGTACTCTGAGAATACGATAAAAATCGTAATTGAAAGGTTTTGCAGGCTAAGTACCTCAAGCAACAAATACACTCATGAATTTACAAAAGAAACGGTATTTATGTTTATTTATATTATTTATTTATCCTCGGTTCATTTGGAGAGCAGAAAGTGAGGACAAAAAAGCAGTTGGTTTTTGCAGAACATAAAATCCCTCATATCTCGCGTCACAGAAGACCTAGAAAAAATCGATGGTCTACGTCGATCTCCATGAACTCAGCTTTCGAACGGTATACAGCATGGTAGGGTTTCATTGCTTCCCAGCTCTAAAAATTATTTGCTCCGGTACCCATAAAAGCCAACACATTGTACAGGTCGTCCCGAAAGTTCTTGCGCACGATTTTTAAAAATTCATAATTTTCAATTTTTCTAACCGATTTGACTGCTTTCACTTTTATGTGAAAGGGTAAGTCATCCTTTTTATAATGATATCTCAGTGCTCAGTAATGGCATCTGTTGCATAGATAAGAGGGGTAGAAGAAAAACGGTCAAAATTTGAATTTTCTGTGTAGGGACATAAAAAATCGGAAACTTGCAACAAAAATCGGAGCAGTCAGTATTGTAGGTTCCTTCACCAGCTCTTTCTAACAGTGCAAAGTTTGCACTAATTCTCTTTGAAAAGTTATGATCTTCGAGCAAGCAATACAAAAGGGCGAATTTGGTTTATTTTGGCATTTTTCAGGGAAATCATAACTTTTTTTAGAAACGCTCAATCGGCGCAAACTTTGCACTGTTAGAGAGAGCTGGTGAAAGAACCTACAATACTGACTGCTCCGATTTTTGTTGCAAGTCTCCGATTTTTTATGACCCTACATAGAAAATTCAAATTTTGACCATTTTTCTTCTATCGCTCCTATCTATGCAACAGATGACCATTACTAAGCACTGAGATGTCATTATAGAAAGGATTAAATACACTTTCACATAAAAGTGAAAGCAGTCAAATTGGTTGGAAAGATCAGAAGTTATGAATTTTTGAAAATCGTGCCCAAAAACTTTCGGGACGACCCAGTAAGAGCGAGGTGGAGCAAGTTAATAGTAAAAATGTGCTGTAGTTTGACATCGTTATCAGCACTAACGGGAACGTGAGCTAACGCATCTATTTAGTGTGCTTATCGTTGTTGTATGCTTATGTTTTTTTTGGTTAGAAATGCGCTTTTGATTGGCAGTTATGCCATCATTATTAGCACACACTCAAAAAACTATGGGAGATTGGTGCATTTCCACACCTTCACACAAAATTCCGCCCATTTCTGGAATCTATACTCTGTAAACCTAGTGCTGAAGAAGGTCACTTTCGTGAAAACGCTCTAGACTCACCTTACCTAATTTGTAGAGAATGGTTGGTTTCAATGAATCAAAAACTTTAAGACATTCAAAAGAATAACATGTTATCAAAATATCCCTCAATGTTTTGGAAAGGTTGGCAGTTTGAAGAGGAAACGGCAGGCAGAATACTTTACAAAATCACAGATGACTCGCATGTGTTCCAGTTCAACAGCGAGGCAGAAGGAGAATCTTACGCCGACGAAAATGTTGTCGACATTGATACAGAGTTGACAATTGAGCGAAGCTCTCTGATTTCCTACATAAGGAATCCAAGCAGATTGCCTAGGTTCAATGAGAATGTCCAGGAAGTCCATTGCTGATCTTCAGGTTGCTGAAGATTTCAAAGCTGCTAAATTCACAAACATGGATATGAACAAAAGGAAGGTGTTAGTACAAAGCATAGCTACTGCTCTTAGATTCCAAGAGGATGGAGTACGAACCCAATTCTGTGCTTTATGCTTTTGGAAGTTATTCGCCTTGTGACATTATGACCTATGATATTGAAAAAAACCAACGTTCAAAAAAAAAACCAACCATAGTATCTACTTTTTTCGGCTATTCCGCAGATGCTGTTAAAGAAGAAGTTGAGCAGCTTTCTCATCAGTTAACAGGACGTATGCCAGAGGAGGTGAAGCCAGAGTTTGACAAGGCCCAAAAAAGTATGCAATATTCCCTTCTTGTGTTGCGAAGCATATGCGATCTCGCTCTTGCCCCATTACTTACCGCAAAAATTTGATGGACTTACTAGCAAAGCTAGTTTCGATTCCGACTAGCACGGTGGAGGTGGAGAAAGTAATTTTCTATCCTCTGTTATCAGAACACAACGCAGAAGTCGTACAACGATGGAGCATCTAAGCAATTACTTAAGGTTTGTCAACCTTTTGCTAAACATATTGTTATCTAAAAACTTCATTTAAAGGATTGTTATAAGTGGTCCAGACAGGCTGTTACCGTATGACTTTTTGAAATATCCTTAAAGATGGTATGAAGAAACTGGTCACCTACCTGCTGACTTTCCTGGTGCTACCAGAGGGCCAGGAAAAAAATCACAAAAGCGCTTAGAAAAAGAAGAAAGTTTAAAATCCATTTTCTACTCAGAATGCTTTTGCAAGCAATTCTACTTCTACTCCGATGACCTTTTGGAGGAAGAAGAAGATTTTTCAGGCAGCGAACTTGTTGTCTCTGACGTTAGCGATAGTAATATTGTTGATGATGATGTGCAGGAATTGAAGTTGTTCCTAACTTGTACATCTTTTGGGATATACCTTATTGCTTTCGTTTTTAGTTGGTGCAATGAAACAGAAGCACAGATCTTCATAAAGTCAATCTTTGAAAAATTTTACTTTCTTTCAAAATTTTTAAAATTTTTTTCAATTTGTGCCTAAATAAGGTACAAATTAGAGCTCTTCATAACACGCTTTTTTACCTTTTCTCTCTTCCTCCCCCCTAGCTCATATACCCCCTTCATCCTGGAAGGTCGGGAACAGCCGAGACCCCCTTCACCTGTGGAGAGCCCGGCTCCCCCTATCGCACCTATGCCCTGAAGGAAGTTACAGCTAGTAGAACTTGAAACAGCTTGTTATAATAGCTTGATTTTTCCAGAGTTTATCAGCTCTTCTATCTCTTTTGAAAGAGAGTCATCGGCTGCTGTTTAGGGCAAGATAATCTAGTGAAAAAGTACCATCGAAGGGTGCGCACCGCAGTCTTCTATGTGTGATGCTCGTTGCGTTACACCCATGCGAAGAGGCATCCGCATGCAAATTCAAAATTATTGAAAAAAAGATATTGGAGACACCTGTACATCGAAAGATTCGCCTTGACGAGCTGAATACAGTGCTGTTTTCGGATTTTGAAAATACTCATTCGGAAAAAAGTTATGGCCCTGCTAATTTGCGTGATTCACATGAGCTTCGCGGAATTTCAGGAAATTTTGCATGTTCTGTGAGTGTTTTGTACTATAGACAGAGCGATAAAAACTCCAGCGTTTTCCAAAGTGATTTCTAGCTGTATGTCAAAAATGACCCAATTTTGTGATATCGTCAGTGATAAATGATAAAAATGATGATATCAATGACAACGACAGATAAGAACGGCTTAAGTTCATGCGGTCGATTCCCAAGTTCATCTTCCATATGGGTGCAGAACTTCAGCGGCTTCGGCGTGAAGCGAATTGAAGCAAAAATGCCATTTTAGGTAAGAATTGGCAGCAGTGGCATGTGCCGATGAGAAATAGATCGATTGCTGCAGCGAGGGATCTACCAATTGCACCGAGCAATAGAACTAGAAAAGCCTGTAGATCACTTATAATTAGAGAACGAGCGATAGAAATTCACTCAGCGTTCCCTACAGTGCTTTTCTTACCATATGCCAATGATCCAAAAATGTGTTATTATCAGTGATATAAAATGCTTATATCAGTGATAAGGGTAGTTAAAAACTGCCCAATTTTTCGCGATAGTTTTCGATAACAAGAGCTTCGTACCAGACCTCCTATACGCTATTTACACTGTGATAAATGTTCACAAAAGCCTTAACATAGAAAACAACAGGGTATCATTGTATGTCTACCCCGTCACCACGAATTACGGACATACCGTATATCAAAAGATTCGTCTCATCAAGCTGAAGTCAAATCTTTACTCAGATTACAAATAAAGCTGTTTTAAAAGAAGTTATAGCTAAATCTCGCGAATCCCGACAATCCCGCGAATTCCGACAATCCCGCGAATCCCGACAATCCCGCAGTTTCGGTTGTCTTACATGGAGCACTTTTACCAAGTCCCTAATGATTATTTATCTAAAAAAACCGCGGCTATTAGATTACGTTCAACACGTGAAAGCACCGAAAAGCTCCAAAAAAGCTGATTTTTCAAAGCAAATGAAACTTGAATGGGCTGCATGAATAATATCCCATAATAGACAATTTTCAATTAGCAAAACCTCAAAAGTTTTCGTGTTTTTGCTGCGGTTGTTTCATGACTTTGCCAAAAATCGAGACCATCAAAGAAATAATTTTTTATAAAAATAGCAGGTTAAGAGCATCAAAAAATATTTCCGTATAGCCAAAAATTGCTCTATTTGGGCCATGTTTGAGCCCTTTAAAATTTTTCAAATGAAATTATTGAAAATTAGCCGAATTTTGACAAAAGATAAAAATGACGGGTAAAGAATTTCAACTCTGAAAGAGCATACAAGATTGCGGTTCAAAAATGTATCCATAAGAAAGAGAAGGAAAAGCTGCATCGAGTGCATGTTGAAGCTCTTCCAGGTCTTCATTGTGCATGGTCATATAGTGGCCTGAAAAAGCCGACAAAACTTTCGGGACAACCTAATACATGTATCCTACAAGGGCACGTAGTAATTCCCCGTCGTGATCGACGCGACGTTCGCAACATCGCACGTACGCAGCACGTGTCGTTTCGGCTGCAATCCGTCAGGTGCCTACCTCTTATCACGGCTGCGCGGCGAAATCGCTGGACGTCGTAACTGCAGGAGGTGCTCGTCCTCGTGGGCAGAGGACAAGCACGTCGTGAACGTCGTCACGTAAGGGGCAGAGAAATAAAAATAGTGAGCTTAGCGTGGAGAAGCAGGAACTCGCAACCGACTAGGGGTGGAGTACGCCGTGTTCGTCTGGTGCGCAAGGACCATAGGCACACAGCATTAGGTTCAATGCACGTCGAATGCAATCGATATCAACAGCTGATAGGCGCCCGAATGTCGACGCGCTGAGCAACTTATTTCGTTTTCTGGGAAGTTCTGCCACTACATCTTTAGTAATCTAGAAAAGTTAAGTTTATCTTGGTCACAAATTGATCTTAAATCTACTTATTCGTATCTTTGTTTGATTTTCTTTTCATGCTCATGCCGCAATTCATTTCCGTACCAAATTTTTTTCGGTATCTGGTTACCTTTTTCCTTCCAGCTTTTTATAACCTATATTTGCTTAAATGCTGTTCATTAGCTGCACGCTCAGCGTTTCCCTTTTGATTTAAGGAAGGGAACCGTTTGGCGTTATGGTTAATGAATTAGCTTATGTTTGCATCAATCAAAGTAGTGATTCTATCACAATATACCGATTTGTCTTGTGCATTGCCAATATTTTATATTTTGCATGGCCGTTCTTCCATACTATCAAAAAATTTAGCAAATTTAGTTCTACATAAAAAACTAATTAACCAAAAATTTGCAAAAGATAAGCTCACATGGCGCTCGTACCCGTCACCACTAGCTCACTGGCTTCCAACACTGCCGCTGCACTACTCGCACCCCTTACAGCGATACCTTTAGGATGCCCTTGTTAGCGAACATAGTGAAGGCAGTATGTACATGTACAACTTACATGGAGTTTAAACATCAAAGCTTGCTTATCGATTTGCTTGGAAGATGTCGCAGGCGATAATTTGGCCGGTCGCCTGTGCTACTCTAGCTTCAGCTTTGAATTCTCTAAATCGAAGAGATGTCAGTAGCGCAGTGGCAGTGAGCGCCGTAAGAGTTGTTTCAGACTGCCGCACTGACCGCAGCAGACTGCAGCTGACCGCACTGACTGCAACGGCCGCAGCGGCTGAAGATTAAAGGTGAGGAGGATAATTACTTATGGCTCAAACAAATAACAACAATATATACCTAAAAGCAAAAGACAACACGGGCTAGAAGTTTACAAAACAGGTATATGCAATGACAGGAGGAATTAAAACAAATACGAACATATCAAAGAAAACCTATCGCCAATGATTAGAAATTGTGGTGGAACTTATGATTTTCTTGAGCGTAAATTACGCGTTTTGATAATCGCGGTTGCTTTTTTCTTTACGAAAGGAGGCTGCGACCGATACGTCAGTGCGGTCAGCTGCACTCTGCTGCGGTCAGTGGGCAGTCTGAAACAACCCCAAACGATCAGGAAGGGTTCGATCGCGATTGCGCGCTTGAGTTTTGCAGCGACCTAAACGTGGCCGTGAGCAGCATGCCTTTCATCCGGATACGTCGTAACCTCGCTTTCTTTACATCACGCGTATTTCGGGGGTTTATTTACGGGCCAAGGTGTCCCAAAATGTACCAACTAACTGTTAATAACTTTTTTCATGAGATCTTTCAAGAGGGTTCAACTTTTTTAGAGCTGGCTTCAACTTAGATTTGCAGTATAAAGTAATTCACCATTCTTTTCATTACTGTAGGATTACCGTAGGAAATCGCAGCGTGGCGCCAGTGTTGTGCGGGCAGTTTCAAGAATTTTTTCACTAGTTTGGAAAGTTTCGTAACAAGGTTTTCAGGCAAGCTGATTTCTTAATAACTTTTTGCACGTTCACAGAGCTTTTTAGATTGCTTGATCACTTCTGACGAATATCAGAAATTTGTTACGGTATATCTGGTATAACTTAAATGCGTGACGGTGAAGTAGGTTTTCTAATTTTAAATCAACTTCGGCTGGAAGTATTCAGCTCCTTTGGTCTTTTTTGGAAGGTAAATTATGACCCTCAATGAGCAAAACCCTCATCAAAGTTCCTACCGTAGTGATACACTAACGAAGAGAGAACTAATTCGCTTCATACTACAAACCTAACCTCCTGATCGAATTTTCATCTCTGCATCCCCATCATCAACGATTCGCGAAGGCATAAACGAATGTCTTTTGTAGATTGTATTTGCATAAGCAAATAGAAAATTCGTTATTTTTTCAGACAGAGCTCCGATTTTTACACGAATGCTTGAAAATCACTTGTGAAACTTACTTCACTCTTTAGCGCACTTAGCCTAAAGCCCATCTAGTATAAGTCGAAATATGATTCTTTGCAGTATAAAGTCATCTCGTGCAAGGCCGTTGTATCAAACCAATTTTTTTCTATCGTTATTTTGCTGATATTATGCCTCTTATGTCGCGGAAATGTTTACGATCTTATTCTAGCTTTCAGAATCTCCATCGCGAGTCTAAATGAGGCCCTAGAACTACTTTGTGTTGAAACCCAGTTACGACTAGCACATTTTTTGTTTACCTCACACGAATGTGGGCGAAAACAACACCGTCATTTGTTAGGATTTTTCCCTACTTTGCAAATGATGCAAAGCTTATCATATAAGCTTTTGACTCTCTCTTAATAGCATTTTACTGATCAGAGGTGAGAGAAGGAAATTCAAGTGGAATTTTTGCAAGTTTGACTGACATCATTACAATCTTGGCTGTACGCATGGTGTTTCGACGTTATCTTTCAATTTGCATATCCTTTAGCTGTCAGTGCAACTTATCGCTTTGCGTATAGAATATGATTTTATTTATCTTCTAAACTCTGATAATCACCACTGCTTTTTGCAAGCGCTAAGACAAATGTTACGAATACTTTTATTGTACTTGCACCAAATTTTTCTGTTTCAAAAGAGCTCATAACGCCTTGCGCAGAAGTGCTTACAAGGGAATGGTCAGAAGTCGAAGCGGCCAATCCATACAAGCTGCATACCATTAGATACAGCATCAGACGCTGAGTCTAAATCTGTCTTCCTTATTTGCAGAGCGCTTTTGTGGACGAAATTATAAGCCGTTGAAGGCCATTATTTTGCTAAGAAATTGTGCGTATGAAGTGCAAACTCGGCCGTACAAAGCCATTCTCGGCTCAGTGTTGGACCAAAACATGCAACTAGGTCACTTCATATGACGTGTACCTAGTGGTGAGCTGAAAGAGCAATAATGTGCCTAATTTCGCAATTTTTGTATGCGGCCTTTTCGCAGTAAAGCTGTTCATAACTTCGCCTACAAAGGCGCTCTGCAGATATGGAAGACATATTTGAAATCAGCATTTTATGATGCATCGAATGGTATGCAGCTTGCATGAATTGGTCACTTCGACTTCTGACCATTCCCTTGTTAGCAGATAAGGATATTTGGATCAGCATTCTTGTGCATTTCAATATAATATACGCCACATCACGAAAGCCTGCTCCGACTAATCATTTATCCCTTATGAGATCGTACGCACAAACTACATAACTATATCACTGAACGTATTCATCAAAATCCTGAGGGTAAAACCTATTTTTAAGGTTAAGGTTTACCTAGGGTTCACTGGCCGTATCTATCGGCGGCGTGGCATTATGGAGCAAAGCTACGTCGCACTCGCCTGCGGTATATCTGAGCGCCCTCTACGTTGCGTCGCACCTAATTGCAGCCCCACGAGCGTTACCCAGTTACCCTCGGAATTAGCCATTCTCTGTATTCTGATAAAGGGATCAAATGAGATAGACGAATTTTGAGAATGAATCAAAAATAGAATATGGAGAAGAAGTGTCTGTAAAGCAAGACTCAAGAAAAGGTAAAAGAAGAGGAAGTCGATTTGATTTGAAGAGTTATTGTTTGTTTGGAGAGGGCCGATTTGATTTGAAGAGTTTTGAAGAAACTTCTGTTCCTCTTCTTTACTAATCCTCTCTTCTAATTCTTTTGAATACATTTAAACTTAAGTTCAGCAGTTGATTCATCACAGTTTTAGCCTTTGATTGCTTCTAAAATTCATCTATCAACTCTAGTTTCTTTTTGCATTTTTACAGTCTGCCATCCGCTGGTAGGAGCAGCGCTACTTCTTTTCCTGCTGCTGCATAAAGGCGGCAAAACGAAAATGATCCCCAGGATTTACCGCAGGGGAAGGCAGCGCAGCTTTGCTTTATACCGCCTGCCGTCCGTATTCACCAACAATCTGAGGTTAGAGTAGGGTTATCTCGGACGATTAACCCCTATTGATCAACCCGTATCGATGAACACCGTCCACAGTTCTAAAGGCACCGTCTACCCAAAATTTCGACCTCCATGTTTCCGCCGTTCCAGGTCCTTCTCATACACCTGATCCCGAATATTAGGTCAAAATCACGCGAAAACCACACAAAAGCCCTATTTTCAGAACCCACAGAGCACTTTTTTCGGAACGGTGATTGGTTGGGCGCGCACCGATGGGCGGGACAAACGTCACGCCCACTTAAAGGAGAGGAGCCAACGTGGCGAATCTGTCATCCGAACTATTTTCGAAGCAATTTTCTCGCTTCGGAAGCAACTTTTGCCAGCACGAGTTGAATGAGTATACGTTGGGGGCTCCAATACTGTAAGGCATCAAAATCTCATACCCATACCCATCTCATATACTCAGAACCCTGATTTGGGTGAACGGTGCCTTTAAGGGCAAATCCTACCCTTGAGGGTAAACCTTATTGCAGAGAAGCGATTAACCCGTCTTTACGAACGTGGCCCAATAGGGTAAATTTAACCCTAGCATAAAGTAAGGTTAGATCCTCTCTGACACTTCATACAAAAATCAAGTGATCTCTCGATGCACTATTCAGTCCTAGATACTGGTTTGACAATAGACATATATCTAATGTTACTTACTATCTCAAGCTTCCTATAGCCTCTTTTCATGTTTTCGTCAATGTTATCACCCGGTAACTATCTCAAGCTTCCTATAGCCTCTTTTCATGTTTTCGTCAATGTTATCACCCGGTATTATGTTCAGACCAGTATAAAAAAAAGATTTGGTTTAGAATAAAGTATTAGGTTGTTACATAAGTCTTGTTACACTTAACTTCTAACGGCGATAAGTCATACATCTCATAGTCTTTGCAGGACTCCAAGGTACCATTCGATAGAGCAAAGCAAGCTCTACAAGGCGGCCTACAAAAGTTCGCACCAGCTCCGACCCACCGTAAGTTTGCGCCCAAAATCTGAGTCGTACTGAAATTCAAAAAATCGCGAAAAATTCATATCTTTGTTCAAACAAATCCTACGGATCTCCAACTTGCTCACAAAAATTGCCCGCTGTATCAAACACTCATATGTACCGTTGCTGTATTTTTTCCTTATCTAGAAATCGAGAAAAAAATTTTTTTTTATTTTTTACAAAAATGAAGCTATGCTGTTTCTATTCATGTAGCTGTATACTACAAGCCCTTAGAAGTATAACCGTAAATTTTCAGCTTTTCAGAAGCTCTGGTTTTTGAAAAATACCAAATTTAGCTTTTATCACTCGGGTGTTCAATGCTAAATTTGGTAATTTTCGAAAACTACGGCTTCTGGGAAGCTGAAAATTTACGGTTATACTTCTAAGGGCTTGTAGTATACACCTACATGAAAAGAAGCAGCATAACTTTATTTTTGTAAAAACTAAAAAAAATTTTTTTTCTCGATTTCTAGATAAGGAAAAAATACAGCAACGGTACATATGAGCGTTTGATATAGCGGGCAATTTTTGTGAGCAAGTTGGAGATCCGTAGGATTTGTTTGAACAAAGATATGAATTTTTCGCGATTTTTTGAATTTCAGTACGACTCAGATTTTGGGCGCAAACTTACGGTGGGTCGGAGCTGGTGCGAACTTTTGCAAACCATCTTGTAGAGCTTGCTTTGCTCTATCGAATGGTACCTTGGAGTCCTGCAATGACTATGAGGTGTATGACTTATCGCCGTTAGAAGTTAAGTGTAAAAAGACTTATGTCACAACCTAATATCATATGGCAAACAACAAGCTTAACAACTCAGAAAACTTTCCTAACATGCCCCCCACCCCTCATTCAAATCTTAGTCCACCAATATACTCGTTCAGTAAATGATTTGATAAATGATCAGCTATTGTAGCTCAACTAGATGTACTTGAAGTTATCCTAGTTTTGGTAATATGATAGGACAATACGAAAAAGGACTCGGGAAATCTGACGAGGCGATCCCAAATTAAGGAGGCAACTGCAATTAGTCGCATTCCATTAGATGCGTCTTGATGAGATGACGTCAAATCTGTCTTATTTTTGCGATGCCGTCCTCTGGAGGAAAAGTTATGAGCGGTTAAATGTGCTAAGTCAGTGGAGTTTGCATGTGTACTGTGCCTTGAAACCCAACTTGGGTTTGCATGACTACCATGATAACGAGCGTACTGATTTTAAGGAATGTTCACTTCAACGCCATTCAGGCCAGATCCACCGCCGTCTGGTTTTCAGGTCGCTAGGCGGTTCTCCCCGCTCCAAGCCCGGGGTCAGCGATCGCCCCGTGGAAATCAAGAGTTGGCCTAGTAAGTCTGCTCTTGTAGGGAAAAAATTTCATTACTCTACCAGTTAGAAGAATAGAAAGAAACCCTGCACATCGGATCCCGCCTACGGCGCCGGGTGGTAGCAAGACTGATGTCAGGGTCCTCAGGGCGCCTTTTGGATTGGACAAAAACGACACGTCTGCCCGGACGACACGCCACGGAGATGCCTCATGCTCTGCACCTACAACCCCAGGACAGTCTCCACAAACGCCGACCTCCACGCTATTCTCGACGCTGCAGAGCACATCAAGTACCACATCATCGCTCTGCAGGAAACGAAGTCCAGGAAGAAGGACGTGCGACAGATGAATGATGGAACGCTCATCATTCGTGGTGAGAAGGTCCCATCACGAAACGTGGGAGGCGTTGGCTTTGTCGTCCACCCATCTATCGTCCATCTTGTCGATTCGCACGAGATCCTATCACCCCGACTAGCCATCCTACGACTACGCCCTCCACGTCAGAAGACCATTAGCATCATCAATTGCTACTCTCCAACATCAGCAGCTGACAACTCAGAACTAGATGCTTTCTACGAAGACGTGAAGGAGGTCGTCCGCAACGAAAAGTCCTTCTACAAGTATGTTGTGGGCGACTTCAATGCGAAAATCGGGATGCCACTAGAAAAGGAATATAGGAAGTTATATAGGAAGTTTGGATATGGGCTCCGGAACGAAAACGGCAACCGTCTCGCAGGGCTTCTCTCCGCCGCACGACTCTTCCATGGAAATTCCATCTTCATGAAGAAAGAACATCGCCGGTGGACATGGGAATCGCCCAACGGAACGACTCACGCGGAGATCGACCACATTCTCACCAACCGAAGGTGGAGCTTGCTCGATGTCTCAGTAGTTCCATCCTTCTGCAGTGGCTCCGATCACCGCCTCCTTCGAGCGAAGATACGACTCAGCCGAAGGCTGGAAAAGAAAGTCTGTCACAGTGCCGCGAGAAGGAAGGAAGTCGTTTATGACGGGAACAGGCTGGAGGAGCTCATATCAAGATGTGACTGGCCCATCGGGGAGGACCCGAGTACGACTACGACCGGCTTCTGAAAGGATTGCGAGCCTGCGGAGAATGTGCCTCAGTGACTTCTGAGAAGAACTTGGAACGTATTTCGAAGACCACCAAGGAATTGCTCGAAAGAAGAAGATTTCTGAGGCAGGATCCGAATGCAACCCATCTCGAGCGACTGATAGCCAACGCCAGTTGCAGAACAGCTATGCAGGAGGATCTCAGGAAGTACAGGCAAGCCAAGATACTGGAAGCAGCCGAAGGAAGACGAAGTCTTAAGAAATGCTGAAGGGACCTCTGTGAATATCACGTGCCGCTGGCTGCACTATTGAACGAAGACAGGACTCCGACTTCTTCCCGATACAAGATGGAATCTATCGCGAAACTTCTATACCAACCTCTTCCGCTCATCAACACCTGCCGATGCCCGTTGTTCCCACTGGAGAAGTACCACCACGAATTCTACCTGCTGAAGTGCGCACGGCGATTCAGACCATGAAGACATCCACGGCTCCAGGACCAGACCATCTTTCAGTCGAATTTCTGCGAGCCGGAGGACAACGTCTACACGAGATTCTCGCGTCGCACCTGACATCTTACCTTCAGAAGGAGAGGATTCCCGACCAGTAGAGAACGTCAAGAACCGTCCTTCTTTTTAAGAAGGGTGAACGGGAAGATCTTCGAAATTACCGTCCAATATGCCTGCTGAGTGTGCTGTACAAGCTCCTTCACGAAGATTATCCTCGCACGCATATCTAGGACACTGGATGAAGCCCAACCCCAAGAACAAGCTGGATTTCGCAAAGGATTCAGCTGCGTGGACCACATCCAGACGGCTTCGAGAGTCATAGAAGTGTGCGGGGAGTACCGACTGCCTCTCGTCCTAACCTTCGTCGACTACGAGAAAGCCTTTGACAGCGTCGAAACTAACGCCATCCTGTCTGCGCTAGTCGATCAAGGAGTGGAACAGCTTACGTGAGGACCATAGGTGCGATAGGGGGAGCCGGGCTCTCCACAGGTGAAGGGGGTCTCGGCTGTTCCCGACCTTCCAGGGTGAAGGGGGTATATGAGTCTAGGGGGAGGAAGAGAGAAAAGGTAAAAAAGCGTGTTATGAAGAGCTCTAATTTGTACCTTATTTAGGCACAAATTGAAAAATTTTTAAAAAATTTGAAAGAAAGTAAAATTTTTCAAGGATTGACTTTATGAAGATCTGTGCTTCTGTTTCATTGCACCAACAAAAAACGAAAGCAATAAGGTATATCCCAAAAGATGTACAAGTTAGGAACTACTTCAATTCCTGCACATCATCATCAACAATATTACTATCGCTAACGTCAGAGACAACAAGTTCGCTGCCTGAAAAATCTTCTTCTTCCTCCAAAAGGTCATCGGAGTAGAAGTAGAATTGCTTGCAAAAGCATTCTGAGTAGAAAATGGATTTTAAACTTTCTTCTTTTTCTAAGCGCTTTTGTGATTTTTTTCCTGGCCCTCTGGTAGCACCAGGAAAGTCAGCAGGTAGGTGACCAGTTTCTTCATACCATCTTTAAGGATATTTCAAAAAGTCATACGGTAACAGCCTGTCTGGACCACTTATAACAATCCTTTAAATGAAGTTTTTAGATAACAATATGTTTAGCAAAAGGTTGACAAACCTTAAGTAATTGCTTAGATGCTCCATCGTTGTACGACTTCTGCGTTGTGTTCTGATAACAGAGGATAGAAAATTACTTTCTCCACCTCCACCGTGCTAGTCGGAATCGAAACTAGCTTTGCTAGTAAGTCCATCAAATTTTTGCGGTAAGTAATGGGGCAAGAGCGAGATCGCATATGCTTCGCAACACAAGAAGGGAATATTGCATACTTTTTTGGGCCTTGTCAAACTCTGGCTTCACCTCCTCTGGCATACGTCCTGTTAACTGATGAGAAAGCTGCTCAACTTCTTCTTTAACAGCATCTGCGGAATAGCCGAAAAAAGTAGATACTATGGTTGGTTTTTTTTTTTGAACGTTGGTTTTTTTTCAATATCATAGGTCATAATGTCACAAGGCGAATAACTTCCAAAAGCATAAAGCACAGAGTTGGGTTCGTACTCCATCCTCTTGGAATCTAAGAGCAGTAGCTATGCTTTGTACTAACACCTTCCTTTTGTTCATATCCATGTTTGTGAATTTAGCAGCTTTGAAATCTTCAGCAACCTGAAGATCAGCAATGGACTTCCTGGACATTCTCATTGAACCTAGGCAATCTGCTTGGATTCCTTATGTAGGAAATCAGAGAGTTTCGCTCAATTGTCAACTCTGTATCAATGTCGACAACATTTTCGTCGGCGTAAGATTCTCCTTCTGCCTCGCTGTTGAACTGGAACACATGCGAGTCATCTGTGATTTTGTAAAGTATTCTGCCTGCCGTTTCCTCTTCAAACTGCCAACCTTTCCAAAACATTGAGGGATATTTTGATAACATGTTATTCTTTTAAATGTCTTAAAGTTTTTGATTCATTGAAACCAACCATTCTCTACAAATTAGGTAAGGTGAGTCTAGAGCGTTTTCACGAAAGTGACCTTCTTCAGCACTAGGTTTACAGAGTATAGATTCCAGAAATGGGCGGAATTTTGTGTGAAGGTGTGGAAATTCACCAATCTCCCATAGTTTTTTGAGTGTGTGCTAATAATGATGGCATAACTGCCAATCAAAAGCGCATTTCTAACCAAAAAAAACATAAACATACAACAACGATAAGCACACTAAATAGATGCGTTAGCTCACGTTCCCGTTAGTGCTGATAACGATGTCAAACTACAGCACATTTTTACTATTAACTTGCTCCACCTCGCTCTTACTGGGTCGTCCCGAAAGTTTTTGGGCACGATTTTCAAAAATTCATAACTTCTGATTTTTCCAACCGATTTGACTGCTTTCACTTTTATGTGAAAGTGTATTTAATCCTTTCTATAATGACATCTCAGTGCTTAGTAATGGTCATCTGTTGCATAGATAGGAGCGATAGAAGAAAAATGGTCAAAATTTGAATTTTCTGTGTAGGGTCATAAAAAATCGGAGACTTGCAACAAAAATCGGAGCAGTCAGTATTGTAGGTTCTTTCACCAGCTCTCTCTAACAGTGCAAAGTTCTCAGTGCTTAGTAATGGGATATCATAATCATCCTTTTAAATCCTTTTAATTTATGTGAAAGGGTAAGTCATCCTTTTTATAATGAGATATCATTATAAAAAGGATGACTTACCCTTTCACATAAAAGTGAAAGCAGTCAAATCGGTTAGAAAAATTGAAAATTATGAATTTTTAAAAATCGTGCGCAAGAACTTTCGGGACGACCTGTACAATGTGTTGGCTTTTATAAGTACCGGAGCAAATAATTTTTAGAGCTGGGAAGCAATGAAACCCTACCATGCTGTATACCGTTCGAAAGCTGAGTTCATGGAAAATCGACGTGGACCATCGATTTTTTCTAGGTCTTCTGTGCCGCGAGATATGAGGGATTTTATGTGCTTCAAAAATTAACTGATTTTGTATCCTCACTTTCTGCTTTCCAAACGAATGCTACGAGAAAGTGGACGGTTTAGGTTTGTTAATAAAGACTTGCTCTTTAAACAGATAGATAATCAGCATTGATTAGGTCTTCATTTGGCAGAAATCTGCTGTTGAAAATGACCATGTTTTCAGATAAAGCGGTGTATCTTTCGGTAGAGGGGGGGGGGCTAGAAAGAAGTCGACGGTCCAGGTCGAATCCCCTTTTCCTGAGCTTTCGAATGGTATATAGGTTGCTGGGCGAAAAAACTAACCAGTTTTCAAAAATGGGGGGAGATATTTACTATTAGCTTGCTCCAACCCAGCTCCACCAATGTATTGGCTTTTATCGGTTACCGGAGCAAATGATTTTTAGAGCCGGGAAGCAAAGAAGCCCTGACATGCTGTATACCATTTGAAAGCTGAGATCATGGGGAATCGACGTGGACCATCGATTTTTTCTAGGTCTTCTGTGCCGCGAGATATGAGGGATTTTATGTTCTGCAAAAACCAACTGCTTTTTTGTCCTCACTTTCTGCTCTCCAAATGAACCGAGGATAAATAAATAATATAAATAAACATAAATACCGTTTCTTTTGTAAATTTACTCACTGAGGACACTAGCCGACTGCTACAAGGACTGTACAACAACGATGCAGCTATTCCATCGCCCCCTAACCATTCCAATTGGGAAGGGGGTTCGACAAGGCGACACTATTTCGCCGAAGCTGTTCACCGCGGCCTTGCAGTGGGTGATGAAGTCACTAGACTGGGAAGAGAGAGGCATACGAGTTGATGGGAGATTCCTATCCAACCTTCGTTTTGCGGATGACATCGTCCTTTTCTCGAGCATTATCACTGAAGCAGAGGCGATGCTGAAGGAACTAAACGAAGTAGGGAAGAAGATATCGGACTGCGAATAAATCGGAAGAAGACTCAGTTCATGAAGAACGCCCTTTGCAAAGATGCAGAAATGGAATTGGAAGGCACCTCTATTATGGAGACGTCTTCTTACGTGTATCTCGGAGTTCGATGAACATGGAGAACGACTTGAGGGAAGAACTTAACAGGAGAAGAAGAGCAGCCTGGGCCGCCTTCGGGCCTCTGAAGGAAGCCACCGACCAACTGACGGACCCGGAGCATCGTGCCCACCTGTTCGACTCAACCGTTCTCCCAGCGCTCTGCTACGCAGCTGAGACTTGGGCCGACACCGTAGCCACGTCGAAAGCTTTGAGGACCACCCACAAAGCGCTCGAGCGCAGTCTTCTGAAGATGACCCGACACAAGCAACATCTAGTCGGACTTCGCAGCACGGATATGAGAAGAATGTCCCGTCTTCGTGGCCCAGCGGAATACGTTGCGAAAGCGAAACACCGATGGGCTGGTCACATAATGAGAAGAACGGACGATAGATGGACACTAAGAACATCTGAGTGGATCCTCGCGAAGCCAAACGTCCTCGAGGAGGACCACCGACGAGATGGGCAGGCGTGTTCGTGGAACGGATGGACCAGCTGAGAAATCAGCTGGAAACAATTCTCGCCCCTGGAACTCGTGGACGCAGCCACCGACGACGACCAAGAAGATCGTGGATGTCCGAAGCGAGGGACAGAGATCAATGGCACCTTCTGTACTGGGGCCCGCACGTCACATGAGGACGGGCCATCTAAGTATCTGAGTAAGTAAGTAAGCATCTACCAAATTTGGACTATTCATTGTTTACCAAGGAACTTTAGTTGTTTTTTTACTTAAATAACTCATTTGTGCTTCCTTTGAATGTGAGCCTTCCTTAACACGTTGACGACAATGCGCATTTTCAGTTGTCTGCCTTGTGGGACAATGCCTTTCACGAACAAGTCGAAAATTTCTAGCCAAAATCAAGCAGATCGTCATTTTAACTTTACCTACACAAATTCTTGAAAGCGGCCAAGAAACGTCAAGGTATTTTCTAGGATTATACCGTAAAAGACAGGAAACGGATGTACCTAGTGATTGTTATTATTTCAAAAAAACTTATGTCGTGGCCCACCATGTGGGTCACATTGTCCCATGGCAGTCATTGCATTACCCACCATGTGGGTCACGTTGTCGTCAATGTGTTAAAAACAGGACACGCGATATCATGCTAATCATACACTCCCAAGTTGGATTTCAAAGCACATTATGCATGAAAACCCCAATGACTTCACATTTTTTGCCGCTCATAACTTTTTGCAGATAGCGGTATCGCAAATATACAGGGTGCGGCAAAAGTCTGGGAGCCTAGTACTTTTTCGTACAAAACGAGAAGGGAAGTACCTAGAAACGAAAAACTTGGCGCACACATAATTCGAATCATTGCAAATACAGCCCAGTTCTTGAAATGCAAAACTGCCTCATTTGGCTTCCACGCAGACCTACAAAATCTTGGCAAGTCCACCTGTCATGGCACGTAAGTAGTCGTGATGGAATTCGCCCCCACGCCTTCACAATAACTGCCTCTGTTACCTTGGCAAAAGCGCAGCATGATAGAGCAAACTTTTGTCTACAATAAACTTCCAAAAGAAATTTTTGCATTGCTTAGCAATAAAAATATTCGATTTTTAATTAGAAGTATGTGTTCATCGCATACCGGAATTTTGGCTACAATTGCACGAATAAAAACTCAAAAATATCGTTCAAAAGTATAAAGAGTGTTCCCATGGCCGAATTTCAATAGATTCTAATTCAGAAGACGTATGCAAAAAAGACAGCCTTGGTCCCAGTGCCTGTTGAGCATTCTATAGCTTTTAAATTTGTCCTAAAAAGGATTTCCACTGGCACGTAGGTAACATTCGCAAACTTTTATTTTCCGTTCATGCAAGAACAGCTCCTGGCAAAATCAAAACTAGGATACAATAGCGCAAAGCCTCTTCTATGTTGTGTGCATCGAAGTTTTGTAAAACATTAACAGCATCTCTAGCTACAGCAGAAATTGTAAATATCAAAAAATTCTGGTTTTTTCGCTTTGCACAAGTACTAGTTTGGTATTTTTCATTCTTACAAAAACATATGGCAGCCATTTCCAGCCAAATTAAGTGTACTCTATGGAGGATGACCGCAGCATCAGGTGGCATAAAATTGAAATCAAAACCATCAGTATCTTTGTAATTGCAGTACTGCAAAGTTAGGCTCCTAGACTTTTGCCGCACCCTGTAGAACGTAGTTCAAAATCAGCTCATCAAGATGCATCTAATGGTATGCGGTTTACTTCAGCTCAGACAATCGCTGGGGGCAGGCGGGCACCGGAAAAATAGGTTGCTGATTTCTCGCACCCCGCTCGCGGATTTTTTGGAAAGCAAACAGGACTTTTCGGAAGACCGCTCGCTGAGTCAGCGGATTTTTAAGAGACCGCCTGTCGAATCTTTTTTCGCTCCTATCTTTTGCAGATATATTGCTGAATCTCTGAGGAATCGAGAACTCAGCAAGCGGTCTTCCGAAAAGTCCTGATTGCTTTCCAAAAAATCCGCGAGCGGGGTGCGAGAGATCAGCAATCTATTTCTCCGGTGCCCACCTGCCCCCGGCGATTGTCTGAGAGTTCGTCACCTTTAGTTGGGTTCATCCCCTTGTGAGATAATACTAATCTGTTGTTGCGTTGTAATGTTTGTTGTCAAAAAAAGTATCATTAAGATTGAGTGCTGCCTTGAAAGATCAGTTAATGTTTGTACGAAGTGTCAGGGTAAATTCAAACTTGCTTGCTAGGGTCAAATATTGAGTTGTCCGGAATTTGATGAGCTTTTGAATTCCTACCGCGATAAATCATACAATTCTCATTTCTAAGTAGGTGCAAGATATCATTCCATAGAGCAAAACAAACTGTACAAGATGGTTATTTGCTTTAGCAACAGCTCTGATACACTACGAGTTTCGAGCCAAAAACTAGAAAGATTCAACTGCCCGGAAACATGAGAAAAATCGTAACTCAAATTTCTAACTTGCTCACAATAACAATAAGCACAATCCATATAGGGCAACTATATACGCCGTCGCCGTATTTTTTTCTCCGTTAGAAATAAAAAAACGAAAATCTTTGTGCATTTGATAGTTGTATAATACAAACCTGTAGAAGTACAAACGTAAATTTCCAGCTCTCTACAAGCTTTAATTCTCAAGAAATATTGAATACGGTTTTCCCCAGTCATGTGGTGCAAGCTAAAATTCAAATTTCTCGAGAACTGAAGCATGTAGAAAGCTGGAAATTTACGACGACTACCCATGCGGGAAAGGCACGGCAGCACTTTGGCAAATGCACAAAAATTCCACTTTCTTGATTTCTAACAGAGAAAAAAATACGGCAGCGGCGTATATAGATGCCCCATGTGGATTGTGTTTACCTGAGCAATTTAGAATTTTTGTAGGATTTTTATGAACTGTGTTGCGATCTTTCTCAATTTTTCGAACAGTTGAATCTTTTTTGGCTCGAAACTCGTGGTGGATCAGAGCTGCTGCGAAAGCAAAATAGCCATTTTGTAGAGATTTCTTTACTCTAGTGAACGGTACTGGGCAACCTACTTACAAATGAGAGTTGCATGACTTATTGTGGTTGGAATATAAAACTTGCATCAATTTCCGGACAACCTAATACATCTCCTGATAAATCACGTCTCCAAAAGTAGGATTCACCCTCAGAATGAATACTTGTTAGTCGCTTGCCGGCGTAAGGTTTACTCACAAAGGTAGGTTTAATCTTTAATATTAAGTCTGCCTTGTGCTTCGTGAACACGGTTCTATGCTTTCTGGGATATACCTTGCTTCCAAGGGTAAGGTAGGTTTACACTCAAGGTTCGTTAACACGTTGACGACGAGCCATTTTTTTGCGGTCTGTCCCTGTGGACGAGACGTTCCCATGCATCCCTACGCGTGGCCGATGTATATATGCATGCATCCATGCAAGAAGTACAAAATGTGCAAGCCCCGCCCCCTCTGGCAAACTCCGCCCACTCGACCAAAAATGTCGGAAACTGCCCAAATTTCAAGAATTTATGCGATTTCCGCCACTTTTGGAAAGTGGGCGGAGCTTGCCACTCAGGGGGCAGAGCTTGCCTGACGGTGGGCGAAGCCTGGCTAGAAGTTGCCTGAAGTCTTTGCGTTTATCTACAGCCTCATCCATGCTTTTTATGGACAAAAAGGGGACTCCTTGTGGGAGGCATAAAAGTGGGCGGAGTTTGCCAAAAGGGGCGGGGCTAATACACGAAGTACATCTGAGCCTATGTTGATTATCTCTTATATAAAGAATCGTAAGCGCAATTCAAAAATGTGCAAACAGCGGGAAGCTGCGGCGCGGTCCAGAAGCGAACGCTCTTGCAAATAGCACTTTAGATTGCTGGTTTACTATTATGAACAAAAACTGAGAGGATTGGACAGATAGTATTGAATTTAAGGCCGCCGCGCACCATTGCGCGGCGTCGTCCACAGGGACAGACTGCTTGCCGCGCACCATTGCGCGACACTGTCGTCAACGTGTTAATTAATACGGCCACAACTCGAGTTTGTTTTGGTTTTGTTCAGTGAATAGATAGCATTTTCATTCTTCTTTTATGAGGAAAGCCTTAAGCTTATTGAATGAAGGGAAAAACTTATATTCTTGCTCTTCTTTTCTTCACCATCCTTCATTAGTTTTAACCGAAAGTTGGGCGTTCTAGCATTAGCATTTGAACCACTATTGAGAACTAACCATTATAAAATATTCCAGCGCTGAAGCGAACATGAATTATGACGACGGCGATCTGTAGCAGAGTACTCATGTAGTAGAAACAGTGGAAATCAAACCAGCAATAAGCAAAACATATTTAATTTTCCATATCATCCTTTTATATTATTATCATTGTTTTTCTGACAAGCGTTTGGCTTGCGACAAAATAGATTTGCACTCAAAAAAGCAATTTTTTACTACAAAAACTATACAGTTTTGAAAAAAACAATGTACTGCCATTTGTCTTTCTTCATAAGTAAAAATTTAATTATTAACGCTTATGCTACTCCTTTTTGTATGGATTAAGAATTTATTCTTGGTGAATGATTGAATGACTAATTATTCACAACACAGATATGCTAGCAAGACCTGTGCACCATATCATAAGCTCTTCAAAATTATACTTTTTTGCGTGCAACTCTTGCCCCTAGGTTGATTTAAAAGTTCTGTCCGATTTGCGAATTTTACAACTTTTTCAAAACTAATTTTGAAGAAATTGAGTTTTGTTAAATTGGGCGTGCTCATGGCTACAAGCACTTTATACCATATGAGGAAGGCAAGCGAGAGAGAAGAGAAATTTTTTATTCTTCAAGGTTTTCTTCAAAACCGTCGATTTTGATTTCCTACTGCTTCCATATGAGGATGGGCAGGCATATTTGGCTGCCATCATCAAGTAGCCTAACTTTAGAGGCTAGAGAGAATTCGAGTTATTTTTGATGCATAGAAGTTTTTGCGGGCAAATCAAAAAACCCATTATTTGAGCACTCCTCCGCGGAAATATGCCGACTTTCTAATATTTGATTTTTTCTAGCTTCGGAAACGAAGAAAGCCAATTGGCAGATGGTCCTTGCTTCCTCTTGTCTTACTCTGAGATATGCAATATTGATATGCATCACCTGTCGCTATATGTCTATGTTTGAAAAAAAATGAAAGTAAGACATCCTTTACGTCGAAGGAAAATTGTGCTTATGTTAGCCTCTCACCCATTATAGAATACATATGATCGGCTCCCAGGTTCGTGTGGAGGTGTATTGCAGACTTTGCCTGATAATACATGTAAACTTGCTAAACCTTCACGTCATAGCATTGCTTTTCGTATTCTCTCACTAGCAAAAACCGCTACGCGGTGAGTTGGCAAGACTCCACCTCCACACGAATCTGGGAGCTGATGATATACAGTTTTACGAATACTGCGAAAGTTCTCTTCATGGAAACTTTTTCTTAGGCATGACTGCATTTTAACACTTTTGCTTCGAGGCTTGAAATTTTATCAATGAAAAGATGATTTGCTAAGCATCAGTGAGCACTAGAAAGAGCAGGAAAAGCACTTTTCGACGATGTTTATGAAAATGCCATAAGCGCAAAACCCTTAGACAATAGCTGCGTTAAAGCAAAACAGCTGAAAATCGGACAGAGCTTTTGAATTAACCTAGTATTTCAAGGAAGAAAACCCCAAAAACCCAGTTTCGGTTTTAGTGCTTACATGGTTTTATGCTTACGTATACACTGTTTGGTTGCTATTTGAAAATCGTAGCCAAATGCGGACCTTGAGTCCTCTCACAAAAAGCGATTTAAAATATGTTCCGCACCGTAAATCTGTGTTGAAGGCCTCAGGGATGATAATAGGCCCGCTAAAGAGTCTAAGGCAAGAGCAGGGCAGTCAAACAGTGTGTACATACTCTTTGTGCTCTTGTATATTTTGCACAGCAAACGCAGCTTCTTTTTGAGTACCGTGGCTTCACGGGTGCAATGCACATTATTTTCTAGCTCCGCTCCTCTGAGACGCTTCTCAAAAATTTTCGCACCCAAAACCTAAAATCTAGAAAAAGGGGGGAGTGGTTACAAAGCTTATCAAAGTTTTTAGAAAATATTGGAAGTTATTTCAATTGTTTACAAGGCTAAGCAAGTCACTCGCACATTTTTATAACCCATGTAAGTAAATTTCAAAAATTTCGCGACCCAATCTCGACTGGATAGCCTTTAAAAATCCTTTCTTCTGTGCCATGCCTTACTCAAGCGAATAGAGATCGCTCCTACAGGGCCAGGATGCGGCCGAGCTGCAGCATTGAACGAAGCAGAAAGCCTTGTACTCGTATATTGGGTATCTTACTGCACTAGCTTTACATCAGAAAACAATGACAAAGAAATGGTACAACCCTTGAAACAACTCCATATTTTTAATACTAAGATTTTTTAACATCCACATTCACCGTAAACTCACAAAATGTACAAGAGTTCTTACCTCTGACAAATAAATCATTGTGGCATTTGTTCGTTTGGTTAGATACCTACAATGGGGGTGAGCATGATAGTTTGTCAAAAAGCAAGCGCATTTATAGTAAATGCCAAGTAAAGCTTTGAGCAATCGAAAATCTACTAACATCTTCTATTTAGTTGGACGATCTCAAGTAATATATATTATAATTATCGGTTTAGCAGCTAAATCTTGCAACCTTCTATATTTTTCACTTCTTGAGTTCTCTCAATCTTTTGCAACAAGTAGATTGTTGTCCGAAAGTTTCGTCATTTTCGATTGGCCACCACTCACACCGAACACTGGTAAGCGAACAACTTACTCAGACAGTCGAAAGGATACCTCCGGCGAAATTTCGCGCGAGTCTGCCACTCCGCGCTCCGGAGCCCTGCCATTTCACGCATTTTTATGCTCCGAGGCTCTCTCAAAAGTGGCGCACCTCCGAAGCAGAGATTTGCGCGTCGCGGAGAAGGGTCCTATTCACTCACTGTGACGTTACGGTGACGTCACAAACAGGGCGAATGGGGCCCCTCTTCGCGACGCGCAATTCTCTGCTCCGGAAGTGAGCCACTTTTGGGAGAGCCCGGGAGCACAAAAATGCGTGAAATGGCAGGGCTCCGGGGCGCGAAGTGGCAATCCTCCGCTGGGGAAAGCCCGCGACCCTGCCACTTCTGCTCCGGAGGTATCCCATCAACTGTCTGAGTAGGGCAGCATGCATTAGCATCCCCGCGAGAGGGGATCGCAGTTTAAATGAAAGTTTCATATCTTGAAGCTCCAGATATTTGGATTTCATCCTGTCTGCCTATCCGTAGGTATTCCTCCCAACATCCTTCACTATGAACATAATGAACAAGAGCGAGAAGTGTATATGCCGCATATTCCAGCTTTTTGTATGATGTCCTTTGTATAATGTCCAGCGGCCGACCGTCTTTTCTTCAGAGTCATTTTCTTGCTTCAAACTCAGCGAAAACATTGCAGAGTTTTACCGGCTATCTAACCCATCACTGCTAAGCATGTTGCTGATAGGAACAAATGATGCCTTGGAATTATGAAATTTGCGATGAACCTCAAGTTGGGGTTCATCGAAAAATTCGTAAAAAAAGATATGGAACTTTTATTTGAACTGCGATCCCTAAGTGGCGGGGATGTTAACGCATGAAGTTCTAAAGGAGTGAGAACACATGAGTGAAGTTTGAGAGGAAAAACGTTAGAAACGGTAAGAAACCATTAATGCATGTAGCGCAATTCAAGGAAAGTTACAGCACAGCTCACTCTACCAGCCTCGCACCAAAAACAGTTGGAATTTTCGAACAAATTATACAAACAAAGTTAGCCAGACAGCTCACAGACAAGCATGGGTATGATAAGATTCTGCCAAAAGACGCTTACAATGCGTTAATACATAAAATAAATGCAACACAGCTGAATTGAGGAGGCTATCTACATATTTCACACAGTACATCCATCTTGCTATAATTCATGGACAAATGATGTACTGTAGCAGACTTTTCATTCTTGAGTGAATTCTCAATTATGTTTGAATGAATTGCAGTATCCTGTCGTCATAATTTACTTTGTACTGCAAACTACAAGTTTGCTCGCATGGATGCCAATCTTTTTGCTTTTCGCCAAACGACAGCTTTTTTTGGGAACGAGAATGGCTATACAGTAGGTGTCACAGCTCAGAACGGCAAGAATGGTTATTTGATCAGCAACCTAAGCCTGCACCTCTAGTACGCCGTCTCCGATATCGGCTTTGTAGTTGATGAGAGCAGCTAAAATTGAAACCTTTCAGTTTCAAAATGACAAAAGCTCCACCAAACTTTTGCTACAAATGTGGTTTATAGACATTTTTAAACATAAATGAATAGACCAAATTCTCTATCAATCTCGTTAGTTCAATTGTTTTCATTTTTATTCGCTTAGTTTGAAGATACATAGCATATAGAAGTTTATATCAGGTACAAAACTTTGTTTAATAAAAAGTTTTGTCATTGTCATCATGTTGTTGACTAATTAAATGACTCGCACAATATGCAAGAAAAAGTGGCACTTTTTCAGCGGAGGGTGGGCTCAAGGCGCGACATGTGGGTGTGGAGCTTTCGAAAAGGAGGTTAAATGACCGTTAAAAAGTGATGAAGTTCCTTTCAAAGTGTTTATGCAGTCGTGATATTCGTACAAAGAAAAGATGATATGGAAGCGATGCATAAAAAGTTAGTAAAAAAAGCTTAGGTCAACTCTAATCTGGCAACCCAATTCAAAAAAGAGAGCAGGCAGCTTGGAACATTAGATGAGAGTTTTGGGGATTCAGGCTCACATGCGTGCATGAGCAAGTACCCGTTGGTGGCAGGAACGTTGCTGCCTCAATTAATCAAAATGCTGTCCCTTAATCCCTTCAATACATTTCCTTTCTTAGGAAGTAATTCCTTTGTATGTAAAGGACTTTGTTTCCAAAGAATGCGAGAGTGATGCATGATGGAGTGCTTTTGTAAGCAAAAAATAGACTTTCTATAATATTGAAGGCTTAATAAAGAGCAGGGAAGCGAGGTACCGGGTCGCCTTCTTGCTTGCAGAAGGAAGGAGCTTCATTACAGTCTGAGCAGAGAAAGCTTACAAAACCGGAGCTTTAAAATGCGCGGCACTTTCTGCTTCTAGTGTTATAATCTTTGCTTAACTGAAAATTGGACACAGTTGCGAAATTGACATAGATGCAAGTTGTGAGCAACAGTAAAAGAAGCGCATCGAAAAGGTATGCGATGAAAAGGTCATATAAATAGAAAACAACGACATCTTATAGTAAACCTATTGAAACGCGCTGCCCAAATTTAGGCGTAAATCAGAGCAATTCGAAAACGATGAGATTGCAGGATAGTAGAAGATAATCTACCCAAGTGCGGAACTGTAGCTAAATCGTTTCACACAAGAAGCTTGACCACGAAACGCGTAGCTGCGTTAACCTTGAGTTTAATGTGAGTTTCGAGCTTCCGAAAAGTGAAAGCGAAAGTCCGAAAAAGAGAAAAAGTGTGCAGAAGAAGAGAAGTAGCTTAAAAGTTCTTTGGGGTACATTATGCTTATAGCTTCAGTAAGAATGATGGGATCATCACTGCACACCTGCACACCCTCCACATAAAACTCTGGGATTCTACAAAATTTTATTTAGAGGGTTCATTCTGTGCGGTGCAAATACGCCATTCATTAATCACTATGCCGAAGTTACGGTGTAGCATGGCGAAAATTACGAAATTGATCGAAACTTGGTCAAGGAGGTTATTAAAACGGTAACAGGAATATAGTACCCAGCTTCGCTATTTGTGGAACGGTAAAATCAAAGATCCAATCCAAAATCATAGGAGTAGTAATTGGTTCGTTGGGACAGTCTACAACCAGATTTAAAAAATTGCAGCAGTTTCGAGGTGGAACCGTTTCCAAGAGGTAAAGGTGGATATGCGGTGGATGGATAGGTAGAAAATTCATATATACTTCCAAAGTGCAATGCTATAAAATCAGTAACTTCCAAGTTTCCTTGTTTGTAAACCCTCGGCATTGTGATTTCGATGTGTTAGTAGGCTAGCAAGCCGAGCGAGGTTAATACTTTATTAGTTAGTGGCGGCCTGACGTTTCGACTGATAGTCTTCTTCACAGGCCTCCTCCGCCGCTGCCGCGTAGATGTTGAATGCGGCCGTCCTCGAGTGCCATTAGTACTAATAGTATGAGACTATTAATACAATATGATTTAATATAATATAATACTACTATAGTGACTATTAGTACTAGAGGCACTCGAGGACGGCCGCATTCAACATCTACGCGGCAGCGGCGGGGGAGGCTTTTCAAGAAGACGATCAGTCGAAACGTCAAGCTTCCACTAACTAATAAAGTACTAACCTCGCTTGGCTTACTAACCTATAAGATCAAATTTGAGAAACGAGGTTTGCTTTGGCAGAAGCATGCTTGTTTTTTGTTTCTAGCTATGGAGTATTTACGAAACTGCGGATACAAATGTCTGATGTAAAGAGTGTCATCATGGGCAGGCTGGGAGAGATACTAGTCAAGTTTTCCTACGTACACCCTGTATATAAGAAAAAAACAAAAGATTATGTGAGCGAATGGTGCCAGCTCAGCTTTGACATCAACTGAAACTTGCCACTAAACTGTAAAAAAAATTTCCGCTCAAGTTGATCAAGTAGAGCGCTTTTTCTTCCTCCAAGGGAGACCGGCGTCGTTGCTATTTCCAACAAGGAGGAGGGGGGAATTTTTGAAATCAAAATCTTACTGCATTGCAAAACTTGGATGCAGAACTGTTTTATGTAGAAATTATGAAAAACTTGTGCAAAATATATTTTATGTAGGGATTATGTAGGGCTTATGCCTACATAATTTGGAAAAGAGTTGAGTCGCTTTTTATTCACGCAAGTTTTTCATAATTTTTCATGCTTTGTTTCGGATTCTTCTGCGCATGTACACATCAAATTTCGTGGCCGTATAGCCGTTTGTGAGTTGCAACGAGTCATTTTTCCATTTCTTGTAATGAAACATTTTCAGAGAAAAAGTGCCACAATCTCCATTCGCACGTTTTTTCCATAATGTTCTGCACTATGCTCCTCCCAGCCCGTGTCCATTTATACTTCAAATTCGAAGTCACATCATTAATGTGCTTCCTAAGCGAGGCAGTTATCACAAATTTACGAGATGCACGCGATTTTTTTCTAAACTTGACCAGCCTGAAGCAGCAGACAATTTTGCGCCTAGGGAGAACGACCATCTCGCGAGGCAGGTAGGTACATCGTGCGGTCAAGCTGCTTGCTTGAAAATGAAGAAAGTGCGTCTTGTTCTTTCTTGTGAAATTAGTACAATTAGGGTATGTTCACAATATATCTTTTGCTTTTACCCCAAGCGACTTTCAGTTTAACATTTGCCACCCTCGTGCCGGGCCTGATCGTATATACAGTGACCGCCTAAAAGTTGCGGACAAGCCCCTCTCCCTTTTTTCATCGTTCTTTTTTCAGAGGGAAAACAAGGATAAAAAACGAGATAAGTGCATGAGATGATAGAGCTTTTCAAGATCTACAACCTACACTTTGAGCCTTTTGAAAAACAGTACTCTAAAAATTTCGAAAATCTTTTTCTAAAGGAACTCCGAAAATGGCCGCGTCACAATGTCGCGGATATTCTTCGAACGCAAAAATTTTCTTTTGAGTCCTATTTCGAGGCGGAAGCACAAGTAATCGAACGGGTAGGCATACTACTATACAGAGCTGTCAAGAACTACACACTGGTAATGGTTGCTTTCTACAAAAACACAAGCTTGAGTTTTATTTTGTTTTTTGATGACTTCTATTAGATTGTCAAGAAAATAATGTCGTTTTTTATAGCAGAGCCCTAAGACAACCCCAAAAAATATGTGAGGGGTACTACAGGGTGTCCCAAAAGTCTTTGAGCCTAGTATTTCCTCCGCTGAAAATGCATGAAGCAACATAGAAGCATGAAATTCAGCAGGGAATTTGCGAAGAGCCTACAAAACAACATGATACACTCAGATTTCTCAAAACCCTCCTTTGGCCTTTACACAGGCTCTCAGACACTTGCGGAATGCATGCACCATGGCAGCCAGGTAGTTGACATCGAGATTGTCTCACATCTTCTGAAGCAAGCAATCCAGACTGTCCAAAATTTAGCATGGAATAGAGCAAACCTTGTTTTCCATTACTAATTACAAAGAAAAGTCAAGGGCCTCTTGACCCGGCTATTGAAGGCACGTAATTCTGAGAAGCATGACTGTGAGATTTGACAAAAATGTCAAAATGTAGCATTCAAGTGTTTGAGAACACCAAGAAAACAGCCATTATGGTGTACCGGGAGTGACTTTGAAGTGGTATTTCAGTAGGAAATGCAGGGCTTACAGCTAGAATTAGTGACTGAAGCTGATTCGGTGCTGGACTTTCCAGCTTTTCCAGGTTTTTGTTCCCGAGAACTTTTCCTTCTCATTGGCACGACAGAACTTCAGTGTTTGTATCCTAATCCTACTCTAATGAACGAAGGCTATTGGTTGATTTTGCACTGCAAATGTAGAGTGAAGCTAGCTCTACAGTATGCAGTTTGAAAGTCCATAAGAGCTCCAAAGGCAAAAGAGCTGTAAATATTTGAATAGAAGGTGCGTTTTCCTTCGGCTTGTCTTCACGATTGTAGTATTGTTCGCTTCAAGAAGTATATCTCGAGAATGTACACTGTAAACGGTATGATTTTCTTGACGAATATTGGCAACTAGACGAAGAACTTAAAGGCAAAATTTGGCTGAAAAGCGAGGAATACTAACAAAGTTACTACGTTGAAAAGTTAGGCTTAAGGACTTTTGGGACACCGTGTATTCGATAGAGCAAAGGAAGCTCTATAAGTCGACCTCCGAACTTTGGCAGAAGCTGTTGTTTATGCAAATTTCAAAGCTAAAACACATGAGCAACTCGTGATGCCAAAAATGGATTTTTTTTTAAATTCTGCGAACCTCTCATTTGCTCCTGCATGTAAAAGACATACCCACTTATCCCTAGCTACACTTGGTATATTTTTTCCATGCTTAAAAACCAAGAAAAAATTGAAAAATGGAAAATGGCAAACTCCGCCCCCAGTAGTACTGAGCCCTCCCACATATGCCATTGTACCCTGTAAAGCTTCATAACCTTAACTATAAAATTTTGGCCTCGGATATGTTCTAATTCTTGGGTAATATCAATTTTACCCGAAAAAACCCGAAAAAAAAACGACATTATTTTCTTGACAACCTAATAATTCATGTTTTTTCAAGCCAAATTTCCTCACACGAAAACTTATTCAAGACATCTCAACAAAGCCATATGGATAGAAAGAATGCTCTTTGCCATCGTTCATGCATCGTGCGTGTGCTGATGAGTTCCTTCGCTAAAATTGGCTCTTGGCAATGCGTGCACATGACCCCACCTGCACATCACCACTGACTACCGCTTTGCAGACTTGCAACTCGGCCTGCAGTCAATGTATGAGCCTGCAATTAGGCTCATTTGAAAGGACGAGACTTCTTCTACATGAGGGTAGGCAAAAGATGGGGTGAAAAAGCGCGGCCTCAGTAATGATTGGAGTGAAGGCTCTTATCGACACCGAAACAGCCTTAGAGGCTCGAAACTGAATCATTACAAGAAAGTTGTCAGTTCTGAGCTTCCGAGATGAAAGACAAAAGGAGCTCTGTTTAACCTTGGTTGGAAAAATTTTTTTACCACCGAAACTGCGCTTTTCACCCCATCCGCGAAATCTCCGTTATTTCTCTTGCTCAGCTCTTTTGCATAACATCGTGTAGAGAAAGTCTCTTTCTTTCGAATGAGCCTAACCGCAGGCTCACACATTGATGACACTCACACATTGGCCGAGTTACAAGCTTGCAAATCGGTAAAGTCAGTGGTGAGGTGCAGGTGGGGTCATGTGCACACATTGCCAAGAGCCGTTTTCAGCAAAGAAATCTTCAGCACACGTGCATAGAGAGTGGCGAAGAGCATCCATTTTATCCAAACGGTTTTGTTAAGATGTCTTGAATAAGTTTTCGTGTGAAGAAGTTCGGCTTGAAAGGAATTAGAAACTATCTTTTGAAAAAAGCAAAATAAAACTCAAGCTTGTGTTTTTGTGAGAAGCAACGCATAGCCAGTGTGTAGTTCCTGACAAGCTCTGTATAGTAGTATGCTTACCCGTTCGGATTACTTGCGCTTCCGCTTCAAAATAGGACTCAAAAGAAAATTTTTGCGTTCGAAGAATTATTGTCCGCGACATTGTGACGCTGCCATTTTCGGACTTCTTTTAAAAGATTTTCGAAATTTTCAAAGTACCTGTTTTTTCAAAAGGCTTAAAGTGTAGGTTATATATCTTGAAAAGCTCTATCACCTCATGCAATTATTACATTTTTTCATCCTTGTTTTCCCTCTGAAAAGGAGCGATGAAATAAGGAGAGGGGTTTGTCTGCAACTTTTGGCGGTCACTGAAGCGATGGTCGTTCTAGGCGTTCTCGACTGTTTTACAAATTAGTGAGGCCTGCTGAATTGATGGAATTGATGCTGGTGCATTCTTGTAAAACTATAACAAAATGGAGTGAAAAACAACCTACAACCATAACTGCAACAAAATGGACTTCAATGGGATGCTTATGAGCAGTTATGAGACAAAACAATTACCAAACTCAAAGCATATTTCTCCCAAAACTGATGTCTTTTCAATAGGTTAAAATAGCGACTTTTGGTAAGAGCGCCTCTTATCGTTTTAGAGTTGAAAAAGAAACCCATACTTGTGATGATATTGAACATGTCTTGCCTTAAGCTTCTGTAACCAGCTTCTTGCGATCGTCCTAATTTTCTGCAGAAGCGTTTGGCGAATTCAAAGGACATTGTATGAAACTAGCTTTACCACGAGGTTGGCATGCAAATTTCAAGGGCAGTTAACGTTACAGCCATGTACTTCTTTTCGGCATGACCAGACTATCTTAGAAGTGCCATTGACAAATAAGATTAAAAATTGTAAATTTTTTGTAGTCTAATGACATATAGTCTACTTCTGATGGGGTTAGGATATAAAACATTTGAAGAAATGGATGTTAAAATTATCGTAAAATAAAACTGGCAGAAAAAAAAATTTCTTTATTTTTTAAGTTGGAACTACACAATTACTATGCGCTAACCATTCATGAGCGCAAATAGACGAAAATATGATTGGTGTACGCGATCGACCTCAATCATCTTCCAGACAACGGGCCACGCCGGTTGTCTGGAAGATGATTGAGGGCGCGCACGGATGGGCGGGTATTACTGGAGGAGGCGGTGCTGTCTTGAGTCCTCATGCCTCTCCGTTATTAGGAGAGGCATGAGGACTCAAGACAGCACCGCCTCTCTTTTCTCGTTTCCGAAGTGACATTTTGAGCCGCAACTTGAGTACTGGCTTCATAGGGGTCTTTTGTTAGCTTCCAAAAGCTCAAGATCTATATCTTATTGTGAACGGTGCCTTTAATTTTTGTGGAAGACGTAGCAAACTCGGAGGATTTGTAAACTAACTTTATAAAAGGCACAATTATGCAGTTTTTTGGGGTTGACAACATTGACAAACTATTCTGTAATGGATTTTACATCTGGAATCCCTGCAAGATGAAATCTAGTTTTTTCATATTTTTCACATGAGACTATTTAGCATATTTGGGTCAATTGATAGTCGTGACCGCGATTTTATTAGCTTCCATGTTGTATTGCTTTGCACTGATCTAATTTATAGTTGAAAATTACGGCAACACATGGCTTGGATGTACTCAACACAAACGAGTATACTCACTCAGCACTGGAGGCTGTAAGCACATAGCAGTGGCGGGTGCTATGTGCTTACAGCCCCCTCCCTCGGACCGCAACTGCTATGTACCCTAATTTTCTGGGTCTCGAAATTCTTGAAAGTTACTATGGGTTATGAAAAATGTGCAAGTGGCTTGTTTATAGTTGTAAAAAATTAAAATGGTTTTTTAAAATTTATTTAGAAAATCGAATTACAATATAATGGGGTCATGGGCCCGCAAAAAGTTTAGAAATCATCCCATAAAAATCCTCGGAGTGCGTGGCTAATACCACGTACATAACACGAAAAAAATTTTTGGCCTCCTGTCCCGGACGGGAATGCTGGGACCGCCACTGGTACGTAGGTAAAATAAGTCATAGCATTTTTGTCATTTTGCTTTTTTGGAGTTTTCTATAAAGTGTACCCGAATATTCCTTACCGACTCTCCTCAGCCTTTGACGTATTTTCATATGGCAAACACAATCGAAGACATGCGTTTACATGTTAGAACTTGCTTTCGGCAAGGATAGCATTGGAAGCACTCGTCCGGGTTCTTACAGCATAGCAACAAGAGGGTGTTTTTTCGGAGTCACGCTTTTTGAGTACCATATCTGCCATATTTGGAATCAGCACCATGAAAAAGTCTGGATAGTGCAAAAAAGGAAGTCAAGCGCTGTTTTTGAGCTGCCATTACGTTTAATGGGTCAGGAATGGTTCTGGTTCCAAGAGGATTTGAGATTCGTGCTGCTGCCTATATATTTGAAATAAGGCAATTGAGCATCAAAAGCTTATCTTAGTACTCAGCGGATCAATTCTCTTTTCGAAATTTCAAAACTGCGGGAACTGATCGACATTTTGAGGGGCCACATGGAAAGTTGTGTGGTGTTTACGAGGTATCAGAAGCTTTGATATAAGTATATAACATTTCATTTTCGGATTTAGTTGCGAAAATTTACAAAGCTACTTCAATCTGACAAGTCAAATTGTATTCCATGGCAACCTTGGAGATTAGCGGGATCGTTAAGAAAGCAAAACGTAGTCGAAGAAACATGCATTCAAAATTATTCATGTCTACAGTATCTTCTCTGTCTATGAATGAATTGGAAAATGGGAATAATGTGCACGATATGTAGATAATCCTATTCTGAAAAAGTACAGACTACACATCATCATATGCATAAAATTGCAAATTCATAGACGTGAAAGCATTTTATTGTGTTTCAGCGAGATTATTTCTACATCAACGCAATTATACTGCATAAGTGTCAGATTTCTTTGCTCCAAACATTTTGGAATACGGTTTTGCATAGTGTTATGCGCATAGCGAACGCGACGAGCAGTATGTGTTTGAATACAAACCCCCGTCCTTACGCTTTCGTCATTTTCGTTTCAGCGATTTCTTATCTAGCAACCTCCTGAATAGAAATGGCTGAACACCTGGAGAACTCTTCCAGGTGTTCAGCCATGCTCGCTACGTAAATTTCACCAATGCGAAAAATCTACAGAAGCCTTTTCCAAAACCTTGCAGTCATGCTCAAGCTTTCAACTGAAGGCGTTTCTTCGCTAAAAAAATAAAAGCTGAACTATGTAACGAGTCGTTTCTTATAGTACATCAGACAAACTTTGGTTTGTATTATAGGAAACACCAGTGCACGCTTAGTGTCAAAAAAACAAAATTTTTGGCGTTTGAATTCTGATACTTCTATGTGGGGTTGGCAATTTCGCTGATGTTCTTGCTTTACTAAGTCTACAGTTATAACACATAAGCCTATTTAGGTAAAACGAAAAAGTTTGACAATGTTCGATTTGCTCGCGATAAGAAATTTTCTCTTCATCTTTCCACTCATAAATAACAAACTTTTAGGCGAATAGAATATCATAGCACCAGATTAAGTTTTATTTTGCAGGCCTACATCCTAACTGTGATCTGCGTAATGTAATGCTTGACTACTGGGCAGATGAATATTGGTAAGTTCATAAATTCATAAATACAAAAATGGTACAAAAATGTTTTTCAAAGCGATTATCTCGTAAGCCGATGAGAGAATCCCAAAAACTATCATGAGGAGGAAGGGCTGGGTGAAGTACACATTTTTTGCCTGTCGAAAAAACAGATTTACTAGCGTTACGTGAATTTTTGCGGTAACGATAGTAAAAGGCTTTGTAGAAATAGGGACTGCCCTGCAGAAAAGCAAAAAGTATGTAAGGTAAAGAATGAGTAAAGTTTTGTTTGGTATAGTATGAAATAGTAGCGCAGACGCGCATCGCGAATTAGCCAGAACTTCAAAGCGCATGAAAACTTTCAAAAATTCCACCATGTTTTCAGTAGCCTAAAATTAAGAAGCTTTAAAAGCCTAGCACGGTCAAGTTATCTGATGTCATTTGCTACTTCTGTACTCGCTTGGACTTCTTCGGTCAAAATTTTACCCGTTGTGAAATTTCACCATATAGCTAAAGCGACATTTGCCCGAAAGGGAAATTTTCCCTATACACGAAAGCTGGTAAACGCTGCTGCATGACGAAGGCGCAATACTTTTGCGATCGCGGCCTTATTAACCGCAGAGCGCGTGAAGCGCAGGATTTACAACGGTGAGGATACGCGCGCGCCGCGTCGGCTCCCGCTCATTTAATACCGATTCTGCACCTTCGTCATGCAGCAGCCTTTACATTCAGCACAGATAATTCATCCAAGCCGAGAAAATGATCTCCACTTGTGTAAACTTTGAACAAAGCCTTTGTGTGGTCTCGCTATCAGATTCTACGAGAAGACTCCTGTGCCACGCTTACCTAAACCGTTAACCTATTTGCGAAGATTGATGGTAAATGCATAAGTTGAAAAAGCTTGTTTTTAGCGCGCTAACTGTCGGAAATATATACAAAATTTTTGAAGTAGATATTAAAAAAACTTTCATAATACTACTGTTACTCACAGTTTAGTCCTACTAAAAACGACAAGTTTCATCTACTTACCGCAAAGCTTTTTGGGTCCACAGAAGGGATTATCATAAGATTTTCCTTCCGGCTAACATCCGTAAGAGGTTGTCATTGTCTTCGCATTATGAAATACCAATTGCTGACTAGTGGGCTAGTGGAATTAGATTTCAAGTAAACAAAACAATTTTGACAGCGATTTTCTTCTTTCAAATGAACTTTCTAACTAAATATCTCTTGCAACTCATATCTTAATGTGAAGCATATTTTTGAGCTTGGCATGAAAGCTTCGAAATCCCTGATGGGCAGTTTGAGTAAACTTATCTCGCTGAATACTTTGAAGATTTGGATACTTTTTAACGGTTAGTATCGCCTCTGAGTACCTTGCCTAATAAATGCCTGTCAGAATAAAATTAACCATAGCACTTCACTGAACGAACCCCGCTAATATGCTCTAGCGTTACAGTCGATTTTTGCTTCAACGCATATACCCTAATTTCACGCGTACAAGGCGCAGCTTTCTCGATTTTTCAAACAAGCCGCTCAACCGCTTTAATGTGTTCCGGAAAGCGAACCTTAAAGCGTTCAAATCTCTCAGGCAATACGGAGCCCGGTATAGGGTTTTTTGGTCGCAAAGTGTTGTGGCGTGTTTGGGCCCACGGATTTTAGAAAAAAATCCCCCGCGCCTTGTACGCGTGAAATTAGGCTACTAATTCTTATAGATACTCTATGAACTGCATACCGCCCCTCAGCTTATTTGCTAAGGGTTCAGGGTCAAGGTCATCGCCGCTGTGCCAAAATGATACTACTTGCACTCCACCATTTGTATGCATTGACAACGTCTGCGCACAAGGAACGTATTGCAAAAGTAACGCTGATTGCGAGGATTCAAGATTGAGTGTAATCGACAATTTTGCGTTCCCAAACGCAGGTGGAGGCCAGATAAGTTGATGACGTGTAAAACAGACGGTTCTTGCATTTCACCAGCAACGTGTGTAAGCAACTTTTGCGTAGTCAACTTAAAATGTTATAACCACGAAGAGTGTGGCAGCCCTCATCTTAAATGCATACAAGCAGTCTGTATTCTACTGTCTGGACCACAACCTCCGGTGAGCTCGGGACAGATGTCGCTCCAACAATCTTGGATAACAACACAGGATGGTCAAGGTGCACCAGGATAAATACCGTGCCAAAATGGTGCCTGCCCTCCACAATTCGTTTGCGTTAGTGGTGTTTGCGAACGCGGTGCACAATGCGTGACTAACAATGGTTGCATCGATCAACGGTTCAATGCATAATGCAAAATTGCATTCCGAAAACTCAATTTAGGACACAAAACGGTTTGCTGATGTGCGTAAATAATCTTTGCCCTCCACCGTCTACCTGCGTTCACAACTTCTGCGTGATCAATCTGCTCTGTCGCAATGATTACGATTGTGGAAGTGCATAAATGAGATGCATACATTCAGCCTGTATTGTACTCTCAACATCGCAACCAGGCACATCGTCTTCAATTAAAAACCAAGGCATCTCGCAGGGGAAGCTAATGTTTTGCTAGGGGGGAGGAGAACCGCTAGCGACCAAAAAACCAGACGGTGGTGGGATCTGGCCTGGCCGGCTCTTAGCTAGGCTTCCGGCCGAAACCGGAGACGTCGAACTCCTTCACAGCTTGGGAGGCCCTGCCAGAGTAACTCGGCTGTGCATCGCAGTTCGACGCCCAGTGACATTCACACGCCACGATGAGGCGGCCGACCTTTGTGAGGGAGAAGTTATACTTTTTTGATAAAAAGATGCGACAGAACTTCTGCATCAACCTAATATATTTCGAGCTTTAACTCGCTGAAACAAGTGATTGGTCCTGACCGCTTGAATCATAGTGTTTATTGATATAGTCTACCAGTCAACATCGTAGTGATAACTGTTATGAATGTTTGTTGCCACTTCTGCCTCGCGGACACCTGCTTCGACAATGCGAAGTCTTTTGGTAGAATTATTTGAGAAAATAATCAAAATGTCGAGCTTCGACGATCTCCAATCAAAATTATATACGCTGACTCTAGGAGTGTGTAATTGTCGCGTCAATCGCAGTACGAATGGAGGAAAGAAAAAAAGAGGAAAATTCTCAAAGTTTCTGTTTCCTATTAATTGCGAAGCAGCCGCCATTTGTTGATTTTTTTGTTATTGTTGCTGTTTTCGAATAAAATCTGTTGTCTCCATGTGCTTGCTCTCATTTATTTCGCCCGAACTTTGTTTTTACACAAGTTTTATTACAAAAAGACAATCGGATACACCTTGTTCACTTTGTCCACTTCTTATTAAAGCTTGTCCAGAAATCAGCTGAAAATTCAGAAAAATCAAAATTTGGGCGCCGTAAAAGGCATAAGTTTATTCTTGGCGAATGTATCAGTGGCCATCAATAACCAACTCATAGTTGCTAATAAAAAACTGCATCGTGCAACGTTTGAAATAGAGTCTCCTTTATTCTACATGTTTTGCTATATTTGATATAAACTAAGAAAACGAAAAATTTTTTTCGTTTTTTAAAGCAATGCTGAGCAAATGAATCTATATTACCAAGCCCAGGTAAGTAATACTGCAAATTTTCGGCTTATTAGGAGCGGTAATTTTGAGAATTGTCGACACTAAAATTGAGAAGAAGGAAGCTAAATTTGATTTTTACACCACTCGGGATAGGTTGAGAATTTAAGGTACAATACCGCTCATAAATCGTCAAAAAAGTCGCCGGACTGCGGCGCACTCCGCCACACTCCGCCCATTGCGCCAGAATGCGACGCAGTCTGCTAGAGTGCGGTAAAGTGCGCCACACTTCGCCGCAGTGCGCCGGAATGATCGTCAATTTAGTCATATCTCGCTTTAGAATGGATGAATTCTGAATCCGAGGACACCGTGTGTGTGTGTGTGTGTGTATGTATGTGTATGTGTATGTGTGTGTGTGTGTGTGTGTGTGTGTATGTATGTGTATGTGTGTGTGTGTGTGTATGTGTGTGTGTGTATGTATGTGTATGTGTGTGTGTGTGTGTGTATGTGTATGTGTATGTGTGTGTGTGTGTGTGTGTGTGTGTGTGTGTGTGTGTGTGTGTGTGTGTGTGTGTGTGTGTGTGTGTGTGTGTGTGTGTGTGTGTGTGTGTGTGTGTGTGTGTGTGTGTGTGTGTGTGTGTGTGTGTGTGTGTGTGTGTGTGTGTGTGTGTGTGACGAATCAAATTGTATTTCCGTTATCAAAACCATCAACAAAAGGAAGCATTTGAAGCGATTTCTTCGCCCATTCAAAGATGGTTAGCTGATCCAAAAAATGGGATCTTCCCCTAAATGTCTTACAAATAAAGTTGTGCATTTTGGTACTTCTCATCCTTTATCTTACTCGTGTGATGGTGTAACTCTTGGGTGTTGCATTACCACCCAGGATCTTGGAGTTCTTATAGACGATTGACTGGGATTTTCCCATCACTATGAATCATTTGTCAAAAAAGCTTTTGCAAGCCTCTTGGTCATCATGTGGAGTATGCATTGTAATGATCCCTTGATTTTAGTCAAACTATATAAAACCTATGTTTTGCCACACTTGGAGTACGTCTCGCCCGCGTGGAATCCATTTTTGAAAAAAGAAATAAATTCTCTCGAAGGGTCCAAAATGCATTTACTAGAATCGTCTTTTGCAGTTGTTTTACTGATCCAAATTACCCCCAATCCTTGCCATCTTACAGATCCAGACTTTTGGTATCAAATCTGCACAGTTTAAAATATAGACGATTTTTCAATGACCTTGTCTTCAGTTCCCGCCTATTCCCGCAAAAATCAAAGTAATACGAATATTCGTCTCACGCACGCGAGCTGAGCGGTTGTGTTCGATATTGCTCTGTATCATGGTATCCCAACGCCGATCAACTCAGTCCAGAAAAGGCAAAGAAGCTAATCCATCGACTCCGGAGACAAATATTCCTTCCTCTGATATTCTCAGTAGTTCGCAGAAGGATGATGAAGGTAAGTTACTTTCACAACTTCATTCCATATTGGCAGGGAAGGCCCCGGAGGCCTTACCGCTACTCGATCGATTGATGCAGTTGGTCAAACCTGCCACCAAGGACTTAATCGAGGAGGAAAAGCGGTCTCGGTCTATTGTTATCTCAGGGGTTCCTGAATTGGAGGACGCTGTTGCCTCTCAGCGTCAGGGACATACTGAGAGTTCAGTTATGTCTATTCTAGACAAACTGGACATTGAGACGAGACCGCTTGAGGTCTATCGAATGGGGACACCTGGTGGCACCAAGCCAAGGTTGATCAAATGTGTCTTCTCATCTCACCAGTTTTATTATAACGCCCTTAATAAGGCTCCCCTGCTGCGGAGGTTGCCCGGTTGTGATCAGATATTCATCCGCAGGTCGATGACCCGCGAGGGGAGAGATCACGACCGGGCCCTCCGCCAGCAGGCGCGTGATCTCAATAGTAAAGAACCTGGTGGCGGTAAAGTGTTCGTGGTCTACAGAGGACAGGTGGTGAGGGCCACAGACATTCCTTCCATAAAAGCATCACATCAAAAAAACTAATTGAGTGCCAGGATTCCGCGATTTCTTGTTTTTTACTTAATGCTAGGAGTTTACTAAATAAATTTATTGAGTTCCGACATTTCGTCCACCTGCATAGACCAGCAGTAGTTTTTGTTACAGAATCATGGTTCAATCATAATATAACTGATGCCGAAATTCTTGCTGATCTACCATATAATGTTTTACGTAGCGATCGCATGAACAAAAAGGTGGAGGAGTATGTGTTTTGATTCGATATGATATCGTCTTTCGTAATATCGAACACAGACATTCTGTACCGACTAATCTACTGGTTTTCGATTTGCTTGTCAATGCTGATGATTATGTCAGATTTGTACTCCTTTATCGACCACCTGGTCAAATAGCATCACATGATGAAGAACTTATTGACACTTTAGAAAATCTTGCAACATCTGCCAGAAATACTATTTTTCTTGGCGATTTTAATCTGAATGACATTGATTGGTCTGAGATGAGAACAATGTCACTCTCCACCGCCCGTTTTGTTTCATTCTTCGAGTGTCTGGGGCTCTCACAACTTGTCAGAAAACCCACGAGAGGTTCATCAATCTTGGATTTGATTTTTGCCAGAAGCGAGATGGTTTCCAAGATTCAAATACTTCCCCCCTTGTGCAATGCTGATCACAATATTCTCTCTTTCAAAGTAGTCTTATCTGTCTCTGGTCGTAGCGATATTTCCGAATATTCGTCTGTACGTGACTACTCTAATGCAGATAAAGCATCCATCAAGGCCTTTTTTAACAGTATAGACTGGTTCAATGTTTTCGATGGGTATGATGACATAGACGATCTTCATGACCGTTTCCTGAATGTAATCAAAGATTTGATTGTTCGATTTGTTCCCTTCAAACGAAGAAATCCTCCCTTTTTACGATACCCACAGCACATAAAGAATCTGTTTCTCAAAAGGATGAGATTATTCTTTGGCCTCCGAGATCCCTTGAGTGACACTGAATATAAAACTGTTTCTAATGAGCTTTCGTATCAGCTGAGACGCTTTTTAAGACAGAAGGAAAAAAGAATGGCTTATAGGGCTTGTGGACGTAACTTTTGGATGTATCTCAATAAACACTTGAAAGGAAGCAGATTTACTGGTCCTTTACAGGACAGTGATGGTTACATCTACCATACCTCCACCTCTAAAGCTGAAGCTCTTGCAGATCAATTCTCACGCGTTTTCTCAGATCCTGTTGCCTCATGTCCATTACTAGAAAGCAGATCTTTTGAGTCTTGTCCCCCAGTAGAAATTGATCCCCGCATGATAAGAAAACTTTTGAGGAAAGTAAGTCCAGCGGTATCGCTAACATCCGATGATGTTCCAGCCATCTTTTACAAGATGTTCGCCAATGAATTGGCCTTCCCCTTAGCTCACATTTTCAATGTTTCCCTGATGATGGCAAAAGCTCCTCATCTTTGAAAAGCCGCTGTGGTCACCCCGCTGCCTAAGACCTCTAACCCCAAAGTTTCTGATTATAGACCAATAAGCATTTTGCCTACACCGTGCAAACTACTTGAAAAGATCATTGCAAAAAATTTGCTGAAATGGTTAGACAAAATGCAATGTCTCCCGGAGCAGCAGCATGGATTTTTGCAAGGCCGATCTACCGGTACACAGCTTCTTGATGTCCAATTCGATTGGACAGAAGCGTTAAGCTTAAACCGATCGATAGATGTAGTCTATTTTGACTTAAGTAAAGCATTTGATACAGTAGATCACAACCTACTTTTGGCCAAGTTGGAGAGTTTGGGAGTTAGAGGCTTACAGCTTAGGTGGTTCGAATCCTATCTTCAAGACAGGACTTTTTCTGTTCAAATCCTTGATAAAATTTCTACGGCAAGATTATGCAGATCAGGGGTTCCGCAAGGCAGTATCTTGTCGCCAGTTCTATTTGTCATATATACTGTCGACCTACCTAGCTTTCTCACCATAGACCCGGGAATTAGAGTAGCTGCGTATGCTGATGATACTAAAATTTATATCGCTTATGACCAGCATGATAAGGATAGAGCTAATGTAGCACTCCGCAATGCAATCTCTCGAATGATGCTTTGGGCTAGTAGATGGAATATCAAGGTAAATTACGCTAAGAGCTGCACAGTTCCCATTGGCAGAACGCCGTTTCATCCTAGAGATAACTTTGAACTTGAATGCAAATTTTTGATCAAAGATCTTGGTGTTTATACGGATTCTAAGTTGAAATATTCAAGTCACATAGATGAAATCTCATCTCGAGGTACTCGAACACTGTATGCCTTAATGCGCACTGTTCAGTCCTGTGACCCCGAACTTCTAGTGAGAGTCTATAAAACGTTTGTTCTGCCAGTGGTAGAATATTGCAGCTTTGTATGGAATCCTACATTGAAAAAAGACATTGATAAGATCGAGAAAATCCAAAGAACATTCACAAAGATTGTATTTTATCGTGCCTTCCCCAATCCAGAATATCCATCCGCCTTGCCGAATTATAAAACCAGGATTCGTAAATTGGGTCTCAGAACGCTTTTCTACAGAAGGTTTTTGGCTGACATTCTTATGGCTTTTAAAGTACTGCGAGCCGAGGTAGGTTTGAGGCCCAATAAATACTGGGTTTTTCGACCTATCAGTGAACGTAGGGCATCTCTTAACCTGTTTGTTTCTAGGTTTGGGAGGTACAACATTTCGCTACAGTCCAACAATTTCTTTTTCGAGCAGCTTCTTTATTGAACAAGTTGCCACCGTCTTTCTTAGCCGTAAACTCAGCAGTTCAACTGAAAGCATTGCTAAAGAAAGTAGATATTCTGCAGCTATGTGGAGTTGACGACGTTGTGTAATTTGACATCTATTGCAGTTACTTATCCTCTATTGGCATGATCTGTTACGCATCTAGCTAGCTTCATCTTATGCCTGGAAGTGAATTCTCTTGCTTCAGTTTCTGTTACTAACGATATGGTTTGCTGTTGCATTGTTGTTTTTCTAACCGCTCCTAGATAGTAGTATTAGCAGAGCACTTTTAGGTGCATCGAAATAAATAAATAAATATTATAATCCTTATTATAATCTTCATTCAAGTTACTTACCATTATGCCAGTTGCCACCAGCTGATATACTCCTCTACAGTGCTCATAGGTAGGGGAGACCTAGTGGAGGGCGCCTCAACCCCAGAGAAAACAACCCTCATAATCCCTTCTACAAAATCGTTCCGCAGCTAGATATTGCAGATTTGAATCAGCACTTCAAGCGCTTTAAGATGATGTATGTCCCATCCGGATTGGTGCTTTCGGCTAAGTATCCTCTTCTTGTAAGTAAGTATCCATAACTTCTTGCTCTCTCAACGGTTTTGCACAAACTCAATTTCGTTAAATAGAAGAAACTCCTTTCTTTACATCCTAATTGTTCTTTTTCCTTCAAACTTCGGTGTTTGAATAATAGAATTTTGTTTGTTAGTTGCGCCAACACGAGGTTTCAGCCAATCCTCTTCTTCGGAGGCCGTGGCTTTACCGCTACCGCATCCATGGTGGTGTGCAACCGCCTTCTCCGAAACTTACAAGGGAATGGTCAGAAGTCGAAGTGACCAATCCATACAAGCTGCATACCATTAGATGCAGCATAAGACGCTGACTCTAAATCTGTCTTCCTTATCTGCAGAGCGCTTTTGTGAACGAAATTATAAGCCGTTGAAAGCCATTATTTTGCTAAGAAATTGTGCGTATAAAGCTCAAACTTAGCCGTACAAAGCCATTTCCGGCTCAGCGTTGGATTAAAACATGCAGCTAGGTCAGTCATATGACCCGTACCTGGAAGCGAGCTGAAAGAGCAGTAATGTGCCTAATTTCGCAATTTTTGTGTGCGATAATTTCGCAGTAAAGGTGCTTATAAATTTGCCTACAAAGGCGCTCTGCAGATATGGAAGACAGATTTGAAATCAGCATTCAACGCTGCATCGAATGATATGCAGCTTGTATGGATTGGCTACTTTGACTTCTGACCATTCCCTTGTTAGTGCAAATTCGGAGAAGACGGTCGCACACCATCATTTGTGCAATAGCGGTAAAGCCAGGACTTCTGAAAATGAGGACTGCTCGACACTTTAGGCAGCTCTACTATTGGAGGCTTTGCCGAAACGTATGCTGCCACAACTATGAAATAAAACTACATCTTTCCTTGTGATAGTGCCGGTGCCGCTCTCTAACAAGGGGCAACTTTTCGAGATGGAAGCAGGAGAATAAAATCACCTAAACATCGGTCATTCTGAGTTAGAACCCTAAAACCAAAACATAAGATTCTCAGCAAGCAGTATTGTAAGTATTTTGATCCACACTTTCCAACAGTGCAAAGTTTGTGTCAAAGAGCATCTCTGTGAAGAGTTATGATTGTTGGGTAAGCAATACAAAACATCGAATTTGATTTTTGAAATTTTTTCTCGAAAATCATAATTTCTCACAGAAATGTTCTTAGAAGATTTACTGTACAGCTTGTTCAAAATTTTGCCGCAAGTTCCAGATCTTTAGCAGCCTAACTTAAAATGACCAAAGTCAAAGTAATTTTACTCTCCTACTTCCATTTTTAGCCCTTATTAAAGAGCAGCTAAGCGACTACTAAGTTGGTTATAAATAAGTTCGTTACAAGTAAATCTTTGTGAAAAAATTTTCTTGTTGTTTTCTATCCATGATTCTTTGTGTGAAAGTAGTTCAAAGCTTCCTCATCACTTTTCGAATAATCAAGATTTCATTATCAGTAAAGAAAGTTAAGCTTTCAGCATGGCTAAATCTCCAAAAGCTCAGTCCTTTTGACTCCTAAGCTTCGTTTTATGCTGTAATGGATGCAGAAAACAGCAGTTTATTTGGATGCAGAGGAGTTTCCCCTACTTAGTGAATAACGATGAAAATTGTAATCTGCCACTCTGAAAATCTTTTATCGAAAAAAAACAAAATATCCTCAAATTCCGCACTTAAAAATTGGGGCTTCTTAATTCATTGCGGACTTTTTTTTGCAAGACAAATTTTACGCAAACAGATTATATTCCAATTCCAGAGAAGTGCTCTAGCCAGAGATATCGAAGTGACAAATACGTCTGTAGCATTTGTAAGAGCCGCAAAAAGCGACCGAACTTGAGCCAACTTATTATCAAAAAAGAAAGCTTTCCTCTATCTAGCAATTGGATTGTGCAAATCCGCTGAAAGAACAGGATCAGGATTTTTTTATTTTTGAAAAATGGTTCGACAGAACTTTTGCATCAATCTAATCTATGAAAATATGGAAAAATTGCGCTACACTTATTGTTTCTTTTGGATGATCCGTTTCAACAAAGTAGTACTTCTGCATGCTTCCAAAAATCAGTTTTGATGCAAATGGACTGGTTATTCAAGTAATATTGCATGTATTTCGTTAGAGATGTGGGACACTAGTACTTACTTAGACAATCACGCTTGAGATATACTGCACTACTCTGCTACACATGACCGCTTACTTAGTACAGGATGAGTATTTCCAGTGGAACATGGCCGTGGACCAGTGCTGTAAGTTTTGTGCAGATATGTCTTCCATCCATTGTGTGGGCATGTGAAGTGTTCACTTCTTCGAGTTTGCTTACAAATCTCTGTTTACATATTGAGTGCATTTAATACAAATACCAATATATGTGCATCCAGGTATGTCAGTCGTACCATATCTACCCGAATTTTAACCTAAGGTCTCTGGAAGTTTGTATACATTGCCAAAAGGCTGTGAAACTGAAAAACTAACCGCAGTCACCGGTTGGCAATTTTCTCACCAAACTGAAGACTGTTACTGGATGATAAGAACTTCCATAAAGTTTCAAACTTTGCTTGTGGGAATGAGCATGTCTGCAGGTTATCAGTCCATTTATTTGCCCGAAATCATTTAGCAACGAACAAGATGCAAACACATAAACTAACTTGGAGTCATGGAGGGGTACCTAGACTCCATAACGGTAACATCAATTCGCATGCACAAAGATTGGATGCATCTAAAGCCTTCATATCCACAGTCTAAATCGCTAGTGCATCGTACATTCTCAGTCTGCACGAATAGAAAAGGGTTTTGCCTTTTCCACTGCGGTAATACCATACAGATTGACTGTATGCATACGAGATTTGGAAGGCCGCAGTCAAAATCACTACTGCAAGGCAAATTGATTACGCAAAAGTAGTTGACGCATGAAGCTGATGAAGGGCAATTATAAATTTTACAGAACATCAAACCACCCCCCGGCCTCCATTGAAGCATGGGAACACAATTTCCCTGAATGCATTCGAATCTTGGGTCGCTACATTCCTCGGCAGTTGTGCACGGCACACCGCGTGGTATTCCATATGAAGGATATGGCATCTGTCGGTTTTGCGTAGATGCTGTAAGCGAAAATTTCTCATCAACAACGCAGACAGATTCTTTGCATTTGTATTGCGAACTACCACATTCATAATCATTCTTGCAGTGTAGATTGACGCAGAAGTCGTTTATGCACGCAGCTGGCGGTTGACAAGAACCGAAACACATCAGCACAACGTTGCCGGGCCTCCATTTAGGCTTGGGTATACAATTTCGTTGAATGCACTCAAATCGGAAATCCTTACATTCATAGTTAGTTGTGCAAAACAGGCCGCGTAAGCAGACATTACTGATGCAAGCATACGGAGGAGGGCAAACGCCATCTGGGCAAGGCATTCCAACATGTGCTGATGGAGGTCTTTCTGTTCGAGGAGGCGGAGATGGTCTTTCTGTTCGAGGAGGCGGAGGTGGTGTACGCGTGTGTTTATCAGCAGTGCAGATTGATTGTACACATCTAAGTCTTGGACTGCCACAGTCTTGGTCATTTTTACAATGCACATTTGCCAGGCAGAAAAAGTCTATGCAAACGGTGGGTGATTTGCACGGATGGTTTTCGCACATTATCAGTTTGTTATTAGGCCTCCATTTGGGCATAGGAACACACCTGTAGTTCTTGCATTCGAATCGCGGATCACAGTGGGCTTCTCTTCTGCAATAAAAGCCGGATACGCAGAATTTATCAATGCACTTGAGCGGCATGGGACAGTCGTCACTCTTTTGGCACGATTTCGGCATGAATGGTGATGTCCCCTCTGAAATTTTTGGTGGAGGAGGCGGAGGTGGTGTAGGCGAGATGTGTTCATCAGCAGTGCAAATTGATTGTACACACCTAAGTCTTGAACTGCCACAGTCTTGGTCACTTTTACAATGCACATTTGCCAGGCAGAAAAAGTCTATGCAGATGGTGGGTGATCTGCACGGATGGTTTTCGCACATTATCAGTTTGTTATTAGGCCTCCATTTGGGCATAGGAACACACCTGTAGTTCTTGCATTCGAATCGCGGATCACAGTGGGCGTCTCTTCTGCAATAAAAGCCGGATATGCAGAGCTTTTCAATGCACATGAGCGGGATGGGACAGTTTGAATCCTTTTGGCACGATTTCGGTATGAATGGTGATGTCCCCTCTGAAATTTTTGGCACATCAGTAAAGTGTACCCACTCTACTCTTAAACCGTAGTCTTTCATTCTTTTAGATGTTAAAAGGTCTTTCCTGCTAGAGCGTTCGAAAGTTTTTCCGCCATGTACTTATCAAAAATATTTGGAGCTTTTGCGCATACATAGTCATTTATTGCTGGCAAGTTTCAAAGTAAAAGGAAGATTTCCTTATAAGCTGTAGGCTTGATTGATGCGACATCATTGCATATATGAAGCAGCAAAGACACAGGATAACAAGGACTTTTTCACATAATCTCTGTGCGAAAGACTGGTCATCATAAATCTACTAAACTGCCAAAACGTCAAATTGAGTATATCGCACAGGCTGTTATATGAGACTAGTGCTCACGTCTACGCTCCTAATCTTGACAGCTGTTCTTCAGGTCGCCCGCTTCAACAAGATACCGTGTTACAAAACTTGTCAGGGAACTACCTTAGGTTAATTTTTTTGGAAGGACAATCAAGAGACTGAACTCTGCTGGTTTTGTATACATATTTTTCATATTTTTTTATTTTTTATTCATATATTTTTTTTTATTTTTTTTTATTTTGATTGTATAATTCGTTGCTCGTGGTCACTTATAGAAGTGATAGAATGGGCTCACCTTTGGCAGATGACATCTAAAGCCGTTTAAGCTCTGTCTTCGTATGCAGCTTACCTCGAAATTTCCTCATTTTCAAGAAATAACGGACTAAAACATGTTTTCTAGCCAAGAAAACGCACTTTTTCAAATAATCTGCCTTTTTTTCATAATTGAAATTTGTAGCTACGAATTATGCCCCAGTAAGTAGAAAATGGCTCGTCGCGTGCTGAAGAAGCTCTGCAAAGTTCAGTCAATTTCATAATCATCTATTGTAAAATTCGAGATACTCCACGACCTGAAAAGTTTTTTTCGTCGCCAATGAAGAACTTCGTTAAGTTTTTAAAACAGCTTCATCTATGCCCTAGAGTTTGCACGATGTTAAGCATCAATACTCAGCTTTTGCTTTCGCAAAGCTTTGCGATAAGGCTAAAGCAATGCATGTGATCATGTGTGAAGTTCTTGGCTTTTTGCAAGGGTAATCTCGAGGCTTTTGAGCTAAAAAGTATAATTGCATTGATAAACAAAGTCTTTTCGTTTTGGTCAAACATATGCTCAGCTTGTGAAACATTTTAGCCATACACAAATTTATTTTTGCACATTATCTGCTCCATCGTAAGACTTTGCAGACAGCAGAAGGCGAGTCTTGGATCAAAGGTGTGACTCCTTATTCTAATTAAAGTAGAGTCAAAATTTAGATGAAAAATGCAATAAGTGGTTTTTTTTCGGCCTTTGAGCGATACCAAGATTGTCAATAAGAGCTAAAGCCTTAGTACAAGTTGACTGGGAGTTCAAAACCTTGGGAGAAAGAAGATTTTGGAGCAACGGAGTCCAAAAGTGTTTATCGAGCAGCTCAACAATTCGAACTGCACTAACAAGCGAAGCGTCAAAAGTGCTGGCCTCCTTACATGGGAGCTACCAACTGAAGCCGTTTGAAACGATATTATCGAAACAGCCTTCCTTAGCTGCATAACAAGTCTGAGACGGGAGTTATGTACTTACTAATCACTGAATTTTATTAGGTTAATGCAAAAGTTCTGTTGCATCATTTTGAAACCAACGTGACTTCTCGCTCTCTCAACGGATTCGCAGTTGCTTCAAGGTGATACCTATCTCAAGTCAAAAGGCCACTGCCAATTCTGACACTTCCTTGTAAGTTCGGTATTCAGCAAATATCTTAGGCTTTGTTGCTGTAACTTCATGAATGATTTTGTTCCGAAAGGCTGCTATGGGACTTTGCTCAAGGTGTCCGTATAAATATGCACCGCTAAAAATTCGTATCTTCTCAATTTTCGTATCTAAGTTGACACTGCGCATAGTTTTCGCTATGCCCTTCTGAATATCATCGAGAGTCTTCAAGTTTCTTCAAAAACTGCGAAACTTTGAAAAAAAAAACGGGTTTGCATAATTACGAACCTTACTTTACATAAGTTTTGCTAAGTGCCTTCAAACAATCAGCTCAAGATGACAGTCACAGTTGCAGTTGTGCATTAAGTTTAATCCATCCAAAATTTGAAGCCAAAGTCTATAGCGAGAAGGTTCGAAAAATTGAGGAAGAAACCGGAACCCGTCTGGAACATTTTACGTATCTCACCCGCACACTAATTCATTTTATTAGATTTGCATACACAGCTGTTGAATTTTTCTTTTACTTTTCTCATCAAATTCGATGTATCTCAAAATTTTTTGTCAAAGGCTAAAAATTTAGGTTCTACTTCTGAAGACTTGAAGTGTTGTTAGTTTAAAAACAGCTTAGTATTGCTCTGGGAATACTATGAAAAGTTTGAACTTTTGACTTTTAACCGAAAGAAAAATCAGCAACTATTAAGCTATTTCGAAAGCTCTTTCCGTTCTTCCAACCTCTTATAAAACAATTTCAACAAAAGCGGGCAAATCTCATCCTCTTTCCAATAAATGTGTAATATATGCAAGCTTAGTTCGTGCTCATCAGAATGACGCCAATATTCTGAATCCATCTTGGTTTGCCCACGTTGAACAATTTTCAGATTTTTCACTTTGAGTTTCTGCAAGAACTTCGACAAGTGGGTTTGGGGGGTAAACAAGGTGCACTATAATAAATCAGGCATCTCCGACTAGCTTTACAAAATTTTTCAAATCATTTTTTCGATGCGAACAAAATCCATATCGGTAGTGCCAGACCTCGCAGGAGGTGTTAACCGATACAGCTTTTCCTCCTCCTTTTGATAGACGGTTTCCCCTGCGATTCGTAAAAATTTCGTGGACGGAAATGTCTAATTGTAGATTTTTGAACTCATTATATGCTGTACTAGTTTTTTTCAAATTTGATATTCTAAAGCAGTAACCTTCTGTCGATTGTTAAATAATAATCAACTTATGGGAATCACAAAATCTGAAAATTTGCTGGTATTTGATGCTTTCGTTTTATGTCAATGCTCTTTCACTGCTGTCACTGTCACTGGAAAATTATCTTGATAGTGGAAAACAAGTTGCCAGCGCTAAAAAGTCAGTGTATTGCACTGTGTTTGCTTTGTTCATCTATTATCAAAAATTTTGAAGTTCAAATTGAGAATTCTATAAAATTGCCAAGTTTGTACGCGTTATAAACCATGAGTAAAAAATTTCGGCGATTATTTGGATGCACACAAAAGCAATTAATTGGAAACATGACTGCTAAAAAGAAGAAGAAAAGATGCATCGAATAGTGTTTGAAATGCTTGCCTATATTTCTTCCACCTGTCTTACAGATCGAAAAATAAGAAGGAATGAACTTTGGAAAATATTAGGTTGTCCCAAAAGTTTTGTCGGTTTTTTTCATAGCTCACTAAATTTTAAAGAACACCAATTTATAAACGATCTAGCCACCTTTTGATTCAGATTTTCGTTCTCTTTCTTACGGCTATAATTGCTTTCTGACCTGCTTGTGTTTCCGATGCTATCACCATCGATTTTGAGCATCTCAACAGTGATGCCAACCTTTCCTGAATATTTAGAATTTTTTATCCTATTATTTCAGAGCGCTGGCAACGGTTATATAAAGCAAACCTTTGGCTACATTGTACCTACTCTAGATTAAATGGGGCACTTTTATCGTCCGTAATAATCATTTATTTAAGAAAAACATGCTTAAGCCTTTCAGAAATTTTTGAATGAAGTTTTCAAAAATTAGCCGAACTTCGATAAAAGATAAAAATGACGGGTGAAGAATTTCAACTACTATCAAAAAAAATACAAGATCGTGATTCGAAAATGTATCGGTAAGAAAGAGAAGGAAAAGCTGCATCGAATGCATGTTAAAGCTCGTTTAGGTCTTCATTGTGCGTAATCTTATAGTGGTCCAAGAAACCGACAAAACTCTCGGGACAACCTAATGCATGTATCCTGCAGGATGTCCCAAAAAATGTGCTTACTGTCTGACTGTTAATACCTCTTTTTAACTTAGATTTGCAGTATAAAAAGATTCACCATTCTTTTCATTACTGTAGGATTACGGTAGAAAATTGCAGCATTTGGCGCCAATGGTGAGCGGGCAGCTCCAAAAAATACTAGTTTGAAAAATTTTGTGACAAGGTTTTCAGTCAAGCTGATTTCACTTCATGACTTTTTGCACGTTCATAAATCTTTCTAGATGGTTTAATCATTTCTGACAAATATCAGAAATAACTTTTACGCAGTGGCGTACCGAGGGAAGGCCCCCACCCCCCGAGAACGGGTCGTGAAGTTCTTGAAAGTTACTTACAAGTTATAAAAACGCGCAAGTGACTTGTTTGTACTTGTAAATAATTAAAAGATTTTTTGAAATTTTTAAAAATTCATTTTAGCCTTATAAAAAAATTTTTCGGAGGCGTGGCTGACGCCATGCCCCCTTTTTTGAAATTTGGGAGTTCTGAGCTCATGAAACTTTTAGGGAGCATACCAAAAAAATTTTCTGAGTGCATGGCTAGTGCCATGCACCTTCAGATCGGTTCAGAAATGGAATTTTCTATTCGGAACATACGTACATACAGACAATCATACAGACATACAGACATACAGCCATACATACAAACAGACATTCAGCTTTATATATAAGATGGAATGTTACGGTATATTTGGTATAACTTAAATGCGTGACGGTGAAGTACGGGTTTCAAATTTGAAATCAACTCCGGCTGGAAGTATTCAGCTCCTTTAGTTTTTTTGGAGGGTAAATTATGACCCTCAATGAGCAAAACCCTCATCAAAGTTCCTACCGTAGTCATACACTAACGAAGAGAGAACTAATTCGCTTTATACTACAGACCTAACCTCCTATTCGAATTTTTATCTCTGCAGCCCCATCATCAACGATTCGCGAAGACATAAACGAATGTCGGTTGTGGATTGTATCTGCATAAGCAAATAGAGAATCCGTTAAATTTTCAGACAAAGCTCCGATTTTTACAAGAATCCTTGGAAACCACTTGTGAAACTTTTTTTACTCTTTGACGCACCTTGCCCTAGAGCCCATCTAGTATAAGTCGAAATATGATTTGTTCAGTATAAAGTCATCTCGTGCAAGGCCGATGTATCATGCTAATTTTTTCTATCGTTATTTTGCTGATATTATGCCTCTTATGTCGCGAACTGTTTACGATCTTGTTCTAGCTTTCAGGATCTCTATCGCGAGTCGAAATGAGGCCCTGCAACTACTAGGTGTTGAAACCCAGCTAAACTAGCCTATTTTCTGTTTACCTCACACGAATGTAGGCGAAAACAACACCGTTTTTTGTTAGAATTTTTTCCTACATTGCAAATGATGCAAAGCTTATCATACGAGCTTTTGCCTCGCATTGATATCTACTGATCAGAGGTCAGAGAAGTAAATTCAAGTGAAATATTTGCAAATTTGACTGCGCCATTACTATCTTGGTTGTACGCATGTTTCTCGACGTCTTGACGTCGATGTCTTGACGTTATCTTTCGATTTATCCTTTAGTTGTAAATGCAACTTATCGCTTTGTTCAATATGAATATGATTTTATTGATTATTTATCTTCTAAACTCTGGTGATCACCACTGCTTTTTGCAAGCGCTAACAATAAGGCAAATTTTACGAATACTTTTATCCTAATTACACTAAATTTTTCTGCTTCAATAAAAGGCTCATAACGCCTCGCGCAGAAACGCTCAGCAGATGAGGATATTCTAATCACATTCTTGTGCATTTCAAGATAATACACATTACATCAAGAAAGGCTACTCCGACTAACCATTTCTTCCTTGTGAGATCGTACGCACATAGTACATAATAAGATCAGCGGCCGTATTCATCAAAACCCTGAGGGTAAAACCTACTCTTAAGGGTGAGGTTTACAGAGGATTTATTGGCTGTATTCATCGGCGGCGTGGCATTATGGAGCAAAGCTACGTCGCATTCGCCTGCAAGATATCTGAGCGCCCTTTGCGTTGTGTCGCACCTGATTGCAATCCACGAGTTACCCAGCGGAATGAGCCATTCTCCGTATTCTCCACAGATAAAGAGATCAAATGAGATAAACGGATTTTAATGAATCAAAAATAGAATATGGAGAAGAAGTGTCTGTTTAGCAAATCACAAAAAAAGGTAAAAGAAGACGATTTGATTTGATGAGTTATTGACGGAAGACTTCTGTCCCTCTTCTTTACTAATTCTCTCTTCTAAACCTTTCGAACACATCAACTTAAGTTCAGCAGTTGATTTATCACAATTTCAGACTTTAATTGCTTCTAAAATTCATCTATCAATTCTTAGTTCCTTTCTGCATTCTTACAATCTGCCATCCGCTGGCAGAAGCAGCGCTACTTCTTTTCCTGCTGCTGCATAAAGGCGGCAAAACGAAAATGGCCGCCAGGGGGAATGCGGCGCAGCTTTGACCCCAATGACTTCACATTTTTGACCGCTCATAACTTTTTCCAAATAGCGGCATCGCAAATATGGAAGTTAGTTTAAAATCAGCTCATCAAGGCGCGTCTATTGATATGCGGTTCATTCCAGTTCGCCACCTTAAGTTCGGATTATCCCCTTGTGATAATAGTAATCTGTTGTTTTGTTGTAATGTTTGTTGTCAAAACAGTACCGTCAAGATTGAGTGTTGCCTTGGAAGATCAGTTTATGTTTGTACCATGTGTCAGGGTAAATTTAACCTTGCGCTATGCTAGGGTCAAATACATCCTGATGAGTCACGTCCTCAAGGGTAGGATTAAAACCTCAGAGTCTTTGATGAATATGGGTTAGTCGCTTGCCGGGTAACTCACAAGGGTAGGTTTAATCTTTGATGTTAAGTGTACCTTGTGCTTCGCGAATACAGTTCTATGCTTTCTGAGGTAGAATTTGCTTTCAAAGGTAAGGTTTACCCTCAAGGTTCGTTAATTAAAACGGCTACAACTCGAGTTTGTTTTGGTCTTGTTTAATGTACAGGTAACATTTTCATTCCTTCTTTTATAAAAAAAGCCTTAAGCATACTGAAAAAGGAAAAGCTTATATTCTTGCTTTTCATTTCTTCATCATCTTTCATTAAATTAAACCGAAAGTTGGGCGTTCTAGCATTAGCATTTAAACTACTATTGAGAACTAACCATTATCTCCCATAATGAAGCGGACGTGAATTTTGACTCCAGTGTTGAAGCGGACATAGATTATGACGACGGCGATCTGTAGCAGAGTACTCGTGTAGTAAAAACAGTGGAAATCAAACCAACAATAAGCAAAACACATTTAAATTCCCATGTATTCCTTTTATATTGTTATCATTGTTTTCTTGACAAGCGTTTGGTTTGCGACAAAATAGATTAGCATTCAAAAAAGCAATTTTGTTCTACAAAAACTACACATTTTTGAAAAAAAATGTTCAGCCTTTCGTCTTTTTTCATAAGTAAAATTCTTAATCATTAGCGCTTACGTTACTCCCTTTTGTATGGACTAAGAGTTTTTTTTGATGGATGATTGAATAGCCAATATTCACATATGATATGCTAGCGAGACCGGTGCATCATAAGCTCTCCAAAAAATTATACTTTTTTTCGTGCAATTCTTGCCCTTCAGACTTCTTTCAACCCCTAAAACCCATTTTATTTTGTAGAGCTTACATGGTTTCAAAATGCTTTACGTATACACTGTTTGGTTGCTACTTGAAGATCGAAGCCAAACGGGCCCTTGAACCCTCTGACGCTGAGCGATTTAAAATATGTTCCGCGCCGTAATCTGTGTTGAAGGCCTCAGGGACGATAATAGGCCCGCTAAAGGTTCTAGGGCAAGAGTAGGGCAGTCAAACAGTGTGTACATATTCTTTGTGCTCCTGTATGTTTCGCACAGCAAACGCAGCTTCTTTTTGAGTACCATGGTTTCACAAGTGCAATGAGCATTATTTTCCTGCTCCGTAAATATTTTTGAGATGCTTCTCAAAAATTTTCGGACCCATAACCTCTAAAATCTAAAAAAAGGGGGCGTGGTTACAAAGCTAATTTAGGTTTTTAGAAAAATTGGAAGTGACTTTAATTGTTTACAAGATTAAGCAAGTTACTCGCACATTTTCATAACCTATGTAAGAAAATTCCAAAAGTTTTGGGACCCAATCTTGAGGAGATAGCCGTTAAAACCCCCTCTTCTGTGCCATGTCTTACTCAAGCCGAATTTTGTGTAGAGTGATCGTTCTTCAGGGGCCAGGATGCGGCCGGGCTGCACACATGAAACGAAGCAAAAAGCCTTGACTCGTGATATTGGGTACCTTACTGCACTAGCGTTACATCAGAAAACAATGACAAAGAAACGGTACAACCCTCGAAACAACTCTATATTTTCAATACTAGGATTTCTCAACATCGTCATCCACCGTAAACTTACGAAATGTAGAAAAGTTCTTACCTTTAGCAAAGAGATCATTGTGGCATTTATCCCTTTGAGTATATACCTAGAATGCGGGTGAGTATGATAGTTTGTCAAAAAGCAGGTGCATTTACAGCAAATGCAAAGTACCCCAAAATCCCATAGATGAGAGCGGTTTAATTTACCGGTGAAAAATGAATTGGAATGAAATTGGAATTGAATGCAGTCACCCCTCTAACTTGATTGATGGATAAATAAAAATCGGACAAGAAGTTTAGAAGAAGCTCCGCCCCTCAACTCTAAACCCCGCCCACTTAATAAACAATTCATATAGAAAAATAGCGATTTTGACGGAATTTCGGAATTTCTACATGAATTGTTTATTAAGTGGGCGGGGTTTAGAGTCGAGGGGCGGAGCTTCTGTTAAACTTCTTCTTAAGTAAGAGGGGTGACTGCAATCAATTTCAATTTCATTCCAATTCATTTTTCACCGGTAAATTAAATCGCTCTTATCTTTGGGATTTTAGGGTAATGCTTTGAGCAATCGGAAAGCTACTAACATCTTCTCTTTGATCGAACGATCTATGGAGCAAGTAATATATTTATATATTGATTATCGGTTTAGGGGCTGAATCTTGCAACCTTTTATAAAATTCACTTCTTGAGTTCCGCTCAGGGCCCGGCACGAGGTGGGCAAATGACAGCTGGAAATCGTTTTGGGTGAAAAAGCAAAGGGGATTTCGTTTTTACGGGGTTTGGGGCGAAGCCCCGGAAAAGGGTAATAATTCATGCTCTTTCCTTATCTTAAAGGCAGCGTCCAAACAGAGTCTAATCCCTCCGATTAGGCTCGATCCTGAATGTAGACCCCACGAAAGGGGTATCTGCATTAGTCCGGTCTTCTAATGATGTCTCTATGAAGATAAGGGGCCTGGAACAGCCAAAGTCCTATCAGGCCCCGCCCAGTCCTATCAGACTCTGCCCAACCATGTACTGAAAGCCGTCCGCGCCCTCAAGAAAGGGTCTTCAGGAATCGGGTTTTTTGGGGTTTTTAGATTACTTGAACTCCATACCTGTAATCAGGGCCGCGAAGAGGCCCCGAAATGGCAAAAACATGGGAGGCAAAATTTTGAGTGGACGCTGCCTTTGACATGTTATGTGCCTCAACAGGCGAACACAGGAGTTCGCGCGCTTCAAACCGCGCCGTCGCTAATGGCCCACGTCAGATAGCATCGCTTAAACGATGCTATTGCGTAAAGGTGTTCAATAATAGAAGTCAAGGTGTATCTGCAGTGATTGAGTAGAAGACGTTATGCTGCCGAAAAAAAGGGGAGGGGGTGCTGCGAACATTCAAACTAGCATTTCTACACATAACTGAAGCTGGTGCCAGCTCTCCATAAATGCTGTAGCTATCAGCTGCATATCGTCCTTTACCCCAGGGGAGTAATCCCCAGCGGCCATCCCTGCTATGCACGAGGGACACGATGGGCAGGGGATCACTCCCCCGAGGATCTCTACTCAAAAACACGCGGTCTGCTAATTTTCATTTTATCCAAGCAGTTTTACGTTAGGATAACAAGTTAAAGACAATTTATCATATAATGTGATAGCTACAATATGTTGTACCAGCCTTAATGGATAAAAACTATCATGTCAAATAAATCGCGCAACTCTCGTGAATGGTCACAAACTTCTACAAATATTCGAAACTGCGATATATGTCCGGATTTCTTTACAAGAAGCGAATATGGAAGAGAGAGTTAAGACTGCAAGCTACAGGTCGCTGAGAGAGGAACCCGGCTCCCGTAGAAAATCTTTCATCAATTTGAACAAAATGCTTTGTAATAACTGATTAAAATTAGCATACTCGCTTCTCCGGCTTGACCCACACCATCGAATTCCTACTCCGTTGTAGAGGATGTCGATCCCCTCCCCCGCGTTGTTGAGTTGAATTCGTGCATACGGGGTTCGAGTGGGGGGGGGGGGAAGGGAAGGATCCTCTCCCCCATTCGAACCCCGTATGCACGGGGGTTCGCTCGATCGATACCTCTGTAACCATTCGCATCATCCCCGCTTAGGTGCAGGGGAGGGATTGTTCCCCTCCCCTCTGTCATGGCGGGGTCCGGCGGAGGGGATTGTTTCCCTGGGGATCCAACTCAACTCCCCTCCTCAGCGGGAACGTACGTGCATACGGGCCTAAATGAAAGTTTCATGTCTCGAAGTTTCGGATACCTAGATTTCACGTGTCTATCTATCCGTAGGTATTCCCAACATCCTTCACTATGTACATATTGAACAGGAGCACGAAGCTGTACGTGCCGCATATCTTTTTGTACGATACCCTGATGATCCTCAGCGGCCGACCGTCTTTTCCTCAGAGTCATTTTTTTCTTCGAAGCCGACGAAGACATTCCAAAGGTCTACTTACTATCAAGCCTAACAGTGCTAAGCATGTTGCTGGTAAAAATAAATGCTGTTTTGGAGTCATAAAATTTGCGATGAACCACAAGTCGAAAGTTGGGATTAATCGAAAAATCCGATATCTCAAAAATCCATTTGTTCTTATCAGCAACATGCTTAGCATTGTTGGGTTAGATAGTCGGTACACCTCTGCAATTCTTCGTTGACTTCGAAAAAAGAAAACGACTTTGGAAAAAGTTGGAAAACGGAGAAAAATGCGGCTTGTACAGCTTTCCCTCCTGTTTAATATGTTCACGGTGAAGGATGTTGGCAATACCTACGGATAGAATATACGGTGTGAAATCCAGATATTTGGGGCTGCATGCGGACCTTAAATGTCGATAGATTCAAACTTTCATCATCTTTCTGATAGCTACTTTCCTCTGATCTATGCAGCTTTGCAATTTATAGCCATTTTTTTGAGCACTTTACCAATGATGACAAATTTTTTCCCTAACTTTCTAAAATATATATCACAATTGAAAAAAGCATTGAAAGTTGTGATAAAGTTCTTTCTCTTTATTATAGTTCGATAGGACAGATCAGATTTTCAAAGTCCGCGACAAATACTTATTTGTTTCTGAAAACCCCGGCTTTTTGAGCACTTATAGCGCACAGAAGTACCGAAAATTCCACAAGCTGATTTTTTAAAGCAGATCAAATCTGATCATCTTGCAAAAAGATGTCTGTCAATGTAAGTCAAGGTTCATCTGCAAAAACTTTGCACCATTCAAGTTTTTGCTGCAGGTGCGTATTCCATGACTTTTTTCAAAAATCAAGGTTTCCAAAGAAAAGTGCATTTCAGAAGAATCTAAAAGCACTACCGAGCACTCCAAAATATGCCCTATTCCTACTATGCCTACTTTTGCTGAGGAATCAAAATTTCAAAATTAGACGATTTTCGAGCATATATATGCGATGGGTCAAGAATTTTGGCAGTAATTTAAGCCCTTATGCACGTACATCCCGCTGAGAAGGGTAGAGATCTGAGAAGAAATGCGTCTTTTCTCGCTAATCTAGATATCTTTCTTCTTTCTTCTCTCTTTTGCTAATGAAGGTTTTCATACCCTTATACCCTTATAATGAATGTCATACAAGATTGGTTCTTTGCCATTAGTATATCCTCATTACAATTTTGCAGCATTACTATTGACTTCTCAGAAAGAATGACTTTGAAAATGAGAGGAGATATCCTGGGGATCCCCTGTGAACCTCTGGTGCGATAAAGCATGTCGGCAGGAGAAATATAAAATCTGAAATTTTCGATTTTTTTAATAATCCCTAGCACGCAAGAAGGTTCTTTGAAGATTTCGATATCTTAAAATTTCACATATTTCTACTATATGTTTTGCAGCGCTGCAGTGTATCCTCATTACAATTTTACAGCATTTTCATTAACTTCTCAATAAGATAAATGACTCTGAAAATGAGAGGTACTACCCTGGGCATCCTCAGGGAATTCCCAAGGGATCACACAAAATGACAATGCCACCAGGTAAGGTGGTAATCTACCCTACCTGGTGGCATCATAAATGACGCAGACAGCCGCAAAACTGCTACATCGCGCGCGTTTGAACCTAAGTGCGTCAACTTCAGGTGCTAACCATTCGCTCATTTGGTCAATCATTGCCGTTTGCACCAGCAGTAGGAGGAAAGCAATGGTAAGTGGCCGCCTGTAAGAGGGATCGATACATTGCGTGAGAGACTTTGAGTTCAAACGGGGGGTAAAGGGGGTGAGTGAGCATGGTGATTCCGAATACAATATTAGTTTTTAGAATTATCGTTACTTTTATCGACTTTATCGTTTTTTTTCAAAATTTGAGCTGAAGGGCTGGGAGTTGGCACAGGGGAGTAATCGAGCATGCTGATTACGAATACAATATTAGTTTTCGATATTGCCTATTGGTTAAATCGATTTTATCGGTTTTTCCACAATTTGAGCTGAAAAGCTGAGAGTTGGCACGGAGGTAAGTGGGCATGCTGATTTCGAAAACAACACAAGGAACAAGAACTGAAGTGTAGAAGTGGGCATAGGGAAAGACTGTACAAGGATAGGGATGGGATCGTGTGTTACAGTGTTTTGACAGGGCCGAGCGGAGCCGAGTAAGCAAGTTAGTATGGTATAAGGGTAAAATTACAAATCACTGTGGTTTTGGTTGAAACTTGATGTAAGGAGTTATCCGACAAGCTGATCACGAAAAACGTGCTGAATTTGCATGATAAATTTTTTTTGTAAGATTACTGCAGCTTTACGATATGATTTCTCCTTATAGCAAGTAAAAAGGAGTTCATTTGACAAAAGAGTATGATATTCGTGTTGGCAGGTCAAATAACCCCACTATGCGAAGACTTGGCGAGTTTTGAGGTTCCGGCTTCTTAAGCATTGATGGTTGTCCCCAGCGCCTTACGCACAGCGATTGCTTCAAATCTTTGAAGCCGCCAGATCTCGACCTTTCTCGACCGACCGCCAGATCTCGACCTACTCCTTTTTTACTGTGCTGAATGAATCAACCTCCAACAATAACTTACATACAATTTTGGGTCATTGTGCATGATATGGATCGCTAACGGCTGCAATTTCACTTATGACCCCATAAATCCCCGAAATCTACTAATTTTCGAAAAATGTCTGTATTTTCCTTATTTTGTATTCGAAAATCCGATTTGTGCACTTTGTAGCAAAAATTGAAGACTAAAGTTTGGGTGGCCATATTCAATGAGAGAAGGGTTATGTAGTTGCAAATCTTACAAGGAAACGGCTAGAAGTAGAAATGGCCAAGTTCAAGCAAGCTGCATACCATTCGATGCAGCATTCAACTGATTTCGAATCTGTATTCCATATCTGCTTGGTGCCTTTGAGGACAAAGTTCGAGCAGTTTCATTGCGAAAAAATTGTAAATGAAAAATGCAAGAATGAGCGCATTGTAGCACTCAGAACTCACCTTTGAAGTTAAGAATCTAAAGTGTCGTTGCTGCATGTTTTGCCCTGCATCAAGCCAAACATGGCTCTGTGGTGTCAAGTTTGCGCTTTGCATGCACGATTTCTTAGCAGAATAACGGCTTTCAACGGCTTATAACTCCTCGCACAAATGCGCTGCGCTAAGATATGGAGCATGATTCGAAGTCAGCGTTTCATGCTGCTTCTAATGCTACATCTAATAGTACGCAACTTGTTTGGATGGACTGCTTCATTTCTAACCACTCCCTTGTTAGTTTTCAACCTAAGATAAGGATATGAGAAGTTTATAACTAAGATAGAGAAGGAAGAGAAAAGATAGTTAGAGTAGAGAGATAAACGCTTCCTTTCAGATCCCCTACTCTCCTCAGCGGGATGTGCGTGCATACGGGCTTGAATAACTGCCAAAATTCTTGACCCATCACACATACCTGCTCGAAAATCGTCTAATTTTGAAATTTTTAATTCCTCAGGAAAAGTAGGCATAGTAGGAATAGGGCATGTTTCGGAGTACTCGGTAGTGCTTTTGGATTCTTTTGATATGCACTTTTTTTTGGAAAGCTTGATTTTTTAAAATAAAGTCTCGGAACGCGCACCTGCAACGAAAACATGAAAGGTTCAAAGTTTTTGCGAGCTAAACCTTGATTTACCTAACATCATGCAGGATGATCAAGTTTGATCTGTTTAAAGAAGTAGCTTATGGAATTTTTGCTACACCAGTGCGCTATGAGTGACGCATTCTGTCTCAGATCCCCTCGCGTCCTCGGCGGGATGTACGTGCATATGGGCCTAAGAAATCACTCTTAGGGTCGCATGCATTAACATCACCGCTGGGGAGGGCATGGCAGATTACAAAGAAAGCTTCATATCCTGAAACTCCAGATATCTGGTAACACTGTCTACCTATCCGTAAGTATTCCCATCATTTTTCAATATGAACATACTGAACAGGAGAGAGAAGCTGTACATGTCGCATTCTACACTTTTTTGTATAATCCCCTGATGATCCCCGGCGGCAGTCCGTCTTTTCTTCATAGTCACATTTCTTTCTTCGAAATCAACGAAAACCTTTCAAAGTTGTACTGAACATCTAAGACAACCGTGCTAAAGAGGTGCTGATAAGAACAGATAATTTTTTGAAAAATCTAATTTTTCGATAAACCTCAACACTTGACTTGTGGTTCATCGCAAATTTCATGACTCCAATACATCAGTTCTTCTTATCAGCAACATGCTTAGCAATGTTGGATTAGATAGTCGGTACACCTCTGCAATGTCTTCGTTGACTTTGAAGAAAGAAAAATGACTCTGAAGAAAAGGCGATCGGCTGCTGGGGATCATCAGGGAATCACAAAAAAGCTGAAATATGCAGCATGTGCAGCTTCGTGCCTTCGGATAGGCAGACACATGAGATCCAGGTATCCGAAGCTTTAAGATATGAAACTTTCATTTAGACTGCAATCCCCTCCCCGGAGGCGACGTTAATGCATGAAGCCCCTAAAAGAATGAGACCACATGAGTGAAGTTCAAGAGAAATAAAAACGGTCAAAAATCGTTAAAACGGTTTAACCCCGCCGATCACCACATGCAAGCGGCTGCAGTGCATGCAGCGCAGTTCCGGAGCATTAGCACAGTTCACTGTACCAGCCTTAGGTACGCACCAAAAAAATAATTGAAATTTTCGTACAAATTCTACAGGCAAATACCAGCCAGACAGCTCATAGACAAGCATGGGTATGATACGATTCTGCTGAAAGATGCTTACAATGCGTTAATATATAAACAAATGCAACACAGCTGAATTCAGAAGGCTATCTACATATTTCACACAGTACATCCATCTCGCTATTATTCATGGACAAACGATGTACTGTAGCAGGCTTTTCTTTTCTCATTCTTGAATGAATCTCAAGCATGTTTGCTGGATTGCAGTATCTTGTCACCTTAAGTCACTTCGTACTGCAAAGTACAAGTTTGCTTCTAACGATAAGTATGGATGCAATCTTTTTGCCTGTCGCAAACGACAGCTTATTTTGGAAACGAGAATGGCTATACAATAGGTGTTACAGCTCAGAACGGCAAGAATGGTTATTCGAAGCCTAAGCCTGCACCTCTGGTACGCCGTCTCTGATATCGGCTTTGAAGTTGATAAGAGTGCTTTGGTTGATAAGAGCGCTTAGGTGCTTTTGTAAGCAAAAAATAGACTTTCCATAAATTGAAGGCAAGAGCAGGGAAGCGAGGTACCGGGTCGCCTTCTTGCTTGCAGAAGGAAGGAGCCTTATTGGAGTTTGAGCAGCGAAAGCTTACAAAGCCGGAGCTTCAAAATGTGCGGCACTTTCCTTCGCTTCTAGTGTTATAATACCCTTGCTTATGAGAACGGACACAGTTACGAAATTGACATAGATGCGAAAGTTGTGAGCAACGGTAAACAGAAGCGCATCGAAAAGGTATGCGATGAAAAGCTCACATAAATAAAAGACATCTTATAGTAAACCTATCAAAACGCGCTGCCCAAACTCAGCCGTGTATCAGAGCAACTCGAAAACGAAGATATGGCAAAATAATAAAAGATAATCTACCCAAGTGCGGAACTGTAGCTAGATCGTTTCACACAAAAGCTTCGAAACGCGTAGCTGTGTCAACCTTGAGTTTGGTGTGAGTTTCGAGCTTCAGTGAAACTGAAAATCAGAAAAAGAGAAAAAATGTGCAGAAGAAGAGAAAAAAAGTTCCTTGGGGTACATTTCGCTTATAGTCTCAGTAAGATTGATGGGAGTATCAGTGCACACCCTCCACATAAAACTCTGAGATTCTGTAAGTTTTTATTTAGGAGTTTTATTCTGTGCGGCACAAATACGCCATTCTTTATTCACTAAGCCGAAGTTACGGTGTAGCTTGGCGAAAATCACGTTGACCGAAACTTGGTCAAGGAGGTTATTAAAACGGTAACAGGAATATAGTACCCAGCTTCGCTATTTGTGGAACGGTAGGTAAGCCAAAATCATAGGAGTAGTAATTGGCTCGTTGGGTCAGTCTACATCCAGACCAAGAAAATTGCAGCAGTTTCGAAGTGGAACCGTTTCCAAGAGATAAAGTGGATATGCGGTGGATGGATCAAAATCTCAAACTTCACGTCTAAGAAAGTCTTTGGATACTTTTAACGTACTAGCTGGCACATACCCAGCTCCGTACAATATTTCCCGCCCGTCCCTACTCCGTGTGCCAATACCCTGTCTCCACCACATTTTCGTAATCACCACTCACTTACCAACTCCCACCCATAGCTTAAACTTTGCAAAAATCGATAAAGATAAAGATGATTGATTATTCAAGACAATAGAATTGTTTTCGTTTTCATCATGCTCACATACCCCCTCCTCCCGTGCACTCAAATTTGCTCACTCGCCACATCAGACACCTACTCGTACAGCTGGTAAAGTTTTCCATTGATAACAAGAAAAACAAATATAGACCAAAATACAAAAATGTCTCGCTTTCTAGGGTTCCTCGTACTAAATATATTTCCCGAGAATTAACGTTTTGTAGGTAGCTAAAAATTCATATACTTCCAGTTACTGTATGGTAAAACTCGGATGCAGAACAGAATCATGTAAAAAATCATGAAAGCTTGTGTAAAATATGTTTTGCCACCCTCGAGAAGGCGTTAAGTGGGCTCAGGCCTACATATTCGAAAAGAGTTAATTAAGTCGCTTTTTATTCACGCAAGTTTTTCACAATTTTTCATGCTTTGTTTCGGATTCTTCTGCGCATGTACACATCAAATTTCGTGGCCGTATAGCCACTTGTGAGTGGCAACGAGTCATTTTTCCATTTCTTGTAATGAAACATCAGAGAATAAAAATGCCAAAACCATTCGCACGTTTTTTTCATAATGTTCTGCACTATGCTACTATGCTCCTCCTAGCCGGTGTCCGTTTATACTTCAAATTCGTAGTCATATCATTAATGTGCTTTATATGCGAGGCAGTTATCACAAATTCACGAGATGCACACTTTTTTTTCTAAACTTGACCAGCCTAAAGCAACAGAAAATTTTGCGACTAGGAAGAACGACCATCTCGCGAGGCAGGTAGGTACATCGTGCGGCCGAGCTGCTTGCCTCAAAATAAAAAAGGTGCGTCTTGTTCTTTCTTGTGAAATTAGTACAATTAGGGTATGTTCACAATATACCTTCCCCGTTTACCCCAAAGCGACTTTCAGTTTAACATTTGCCACCTTCGTGCCGGGCCCTGATCGTACACACAGTGACCGTCAAAAAGTTGCGGACAAGCCTCTCTCCCTTTTTTATCGTTCTTTTTTCAGAGGGAAAACAAGGATAAAAAATGTAGTAATTGCATGAGGTGATAGAGCTTTTCAAAATCTACAACCTACACTTTGAGCCCTTTGAAAAACACGTACTTTAAAAATTTCGAAAATCTTTTTCTAAAGGAACTCCGAAAATGGCCGCGTCACAATGTCGCGGATATTCTTCGAACGCAAAAATTTTCTTTTGAGTCCTATTTCGAGGCGGAAGCACAAGTAATCGAACGGGTAAGCATACTACTATACAGAGCTCGTCAACAACTACACACTGGTAATGGTTGCTTTCTACAAAAACACAAGCTTGAGTTTTATTTCGTTTTTTGATGACTTCTAATTCCTGTTTTTTCAAGCCAAATTTCCTCACACGGAAACTTATTCAAGACATCTCAACAAAGCCGTATGGATAGAAAGAATGCTCTTTGCCATCGTTCATGCATCGTGCGTGTGCTGATGAGTTCCTTCGCTAAAATTGGCTCTTGGCAATGCGTGCACATGACCCCACCTGCACATCACCACTGACTTGTACCGCTTTGCAGACTTGCAACTCGGCCTGCAGTCAATACAGTCTGCCCCAATTGGGATCAGGCCGAACCGTCGGCTGAATTTGCGCGCTCGCAGCGCTAGAGGTTTGCGCTGCATAAGCGCGCTGTCACAGAGAGCGAAGAGATTGAGGAGAGAGCAGACTAGCTAGATGCAGAAGTGGCGCGAAACCCTCGCGGCGCGCGCTCCCGCCAATACAATTTTGGCCTGGTTAGGATTGGGGCAGACTGTATATGAGCCTGCTGTTAGGCTCATTTGAAAGGACGAGACTTCCTCTACACGATAGTATGCAAAAGTGTTGAGCAAGAGAAATATCAAAGATTTTTCGGATGGGGTGAAAAAGCGCTACCTCAGTGGTGATTGGAGTAAAGGCTCTTATCGACACCAAAACAGCCTTAGAGGCTCGAAACTGAATCATTACAAGAAAGTTGTCAGTTCTGAGCTTCCGAGATGAAAGACAAAAGGAGCTCTGTTTAACCTTAGTTGGAAAATTTTTTCTACCACTGAAACTGCGCTTTTCACCCCATCCATACAACCTCCGTTATTTCTCTTGCTCAGCTGTTTTGCACAATCGAGTATAAAAAGTTTCGTTCTTTCGAATGAGCCTAACTGCAGGTTCACATATTGACTGCAGGCCGAGTTGCAAGTCTGCAAAGCGGTACAAGTCAGTGGTGATGTGCAGGTGGGGTCATGTGCAAGCACTGCCAAAAAGCCATCTTAGCACAGCATTTTAAGTAATTTTCTGCCAAGGTTTCAGGCAGGTTCATAATTTTTACCCGCTGCCACGCGAAATGACTTCCATATTCGTCATCAGCGGCTTGAATAACCCCCATATACCGAGTTTGAGCAAGACACACCACAAAAACATTTTATGGCCCGGAAAGCCGAATAACGCCATCAGATTTTAGAATTATTCTTACTTTTGTCGATTTTATTGTTTTTTTGCAAAGTTTGAGCTACGTGGCTCGGGGATTGGTGAGGAAGGTAGATGAGCATACTGATTACTCACACAGCGGGAATAGGGAACTGCATGTAGAAGTGGGCACAGGTAAAAGTGTGCAGAGATAGGAATGAAAAATTTATCGTCTTTGACAGGGCCGGGCGGAGCCGGGTAAGCCAGCTAGTTCCTCTATGAACGTTATCCACCTTATACCCTGCCAGACCTGAAAAATCTTGAAGAAGGCTAAAGGTGTGGCCGATTTCAACAAGCCGCATATCGCACACTAAGTACGTGCAGCATTCCATATTCGGAAAAAGTCCCTTGAAAAGTTGTGGCGCTGGCGGTGTTCAGCAACAGCAAATGGTTCGCATATCTGGTGAAATGAATGCTACAGTTGTAAGTTCGCATTCGCATAGGGGGATTCTTTAAAGGAGGAAGTACAACAAAATGGAATGCAAATGGGATGCTTACGAGCGTTGTGAGACAAAGCAATTATCAAATCTGAGCACATCTCAGGATTAATGTCTTTTCAGCAGCTTAAAGCTTAACGACTTTTTTAAAGAGCGCCTCTTATTGCTTCAGAGTTGAAAGAGAAACCCATATTGCGATGATTGAATATTTCTTGCATTAAAGGTAATGTCCGGGCAAAAACTCGATTTTTTAGAAAATCCACTTACCGGGGGTTATCCGCAACGCTGAATCCGAAAATTCATTAGAAGGCGCGAAAACGGCGAGAACATGCGTTTTCCAATGCTACAATTTTCGACGGTTCTCGCCAAGGCTGAGACGCAGAGTTATTGTGGGACTCTACGATTTTGACTGTCGGCATGCGGACGCCTCATAGCCGGAATTCAAACAGGGCGGAGGACCCCGCTCCAAGGCGTAAGTTCCCCCACTTTCAGGTCGTTTTTCTTGCTTTAGGTCGAATGGCACGACCTCGCACTAACGCGATGTTGTGTTTGAGGGGCTACTTTCGCATGGCAGTGATTTTCAAAAATTTCCCCCACCTTGCCCGAACACTGCCTTAAACCTCCTGTAGCCAGCTTCTTGCAACCTTTTCATCTTTATATCTGTAGAAGGCCGTTTGGCGAATTTGAAAGACATTGTATGAAACTACCTTTACCGCAAGGTTGGCACGCAAATTTCAAGAGCAGTTATCATTACAGCCAATTCTACTTTTTTTCGGCATGACCAATATAGGCCGTCCGCGCAGGGCGCGGAGAGTGCGCAAGGTGTGACAGCGTTGCTCTCCGAGCGCAGCGCGGACCGCCTATACTTTATTAAAAGTACCACTGACAAATAAAACTGAAAATTGTAGATTTTTTGTAGTCTTATGACATATAGTCTACTCTGATGAAGTTAGGATATGAAATCATTCAAACAAATGGGTGTTTAGAGCAGATCGTAAACAAAACTGGCAGAAAGGAAATTTCTTTATTTCTTAAGTTGAAACTACACGATTACTATGCGCTAACCATTCATCAGCGCAAATAGACGAAAATATGATTGGTGTACGCGTTAAAAGCAAGAGCACTCAGTAGAGGCACCGGCACCGCCCACCCCGATTCTCGACTTCCATGTTTTGGTCGTCACGGAGCCTTTTCATGCCCCTGATTCTGAATACGAAGTCGAGCATCCGCGAAAACCCCGCCCTGTTCCGGAGAGGCCACGCCGGTTGTCTGGAAGAGATTGAGGGCACGCACGGAAGAGCGGGTGTTACTGGAGGAGGCGGTGCCGTCTTGGGTCCTCATGCCTCTCCGTTATTAGGAAGCAACTTTTTCGTTCGAAGTGACGTCTTGAGCCGCAGCTTGAGTACTGGCTTCATAAGGATCTCACTCTCGTTAGCTTCCAAAAGTTTAAAATCCCTATCTTGAAGGAAAGGATACCAGCATTAGTCGGCGATTGAAGATGAGATGTATATCAGTAGACGCGCCTTCAAAAGCTGATTCCAAATCTGCTTTTTTTTGCGGATTAAGTTTCCAAAAGAAGTTTTGGGCCTTTAAATGTCCAAATTTGTCAAGGTTTAGATGGCCCAAAATTGGCGAAAAGCTGTACAAAAACACCGGGAGGTGGAAAAGCATTTCTGTGCCGAGTATATTGTTTGCAAGGAGAAAACAAAGCTGGTAGAAATCGCATAGGTGTTGTTTTGTTTGGAGGTTTTCGCTGATTTTAAGCCACTCAATGCTTGGCAAATCTAACATTCGAACGCTCATAGCTTCTTTCGGAAACTTATTCCGCAAAAAAGGAAAACAGATTTAGAATCAGCGTTCAAAGTCGCACCTAATGATATATACATTTTCAATTGCCTTTTTGACTAATGTTGGCATCCTTCCCTTGCCAGGGTGAATGGTGCCTTTAATGTCTGTGGAAGACGTAGCAAACTCGGAGGATTTGTAAACTAACTTTATGAAAGATACAAGTATGCGGTTTTTTGGGGTTGACAACATTGACCAAACATTCTGTAATGGATTTTACATCTTAAATTCCTGCGAGCTGAAATCTAGTTTTTTTATCTCACATGAGACTATTTAGCATATTTGGATTTGACAGTCGTGACCGCGATTTTATTAGTTTCCATGTTTTACTGCTTTGCATTGATCTAATTTATAGTTGAAAATTACGGCAACATATGGCTTGGATGTACTCAACACAAACGAATATACTCACTCAGCACTGGAGGCTGTAAGTAAATAGCAGTGGCGGGTACCCCCTACCTCGGACCGCCACTGCTATGTACCCTAATTTTCTGGGTCTCGAAATTCTTGAAAGTTACTTACATGGGTTATGAAAAATGTGCAAGTGGCTTGTTTATACTTGTAAATAATTGAAATGGTTTTTTTAAATTTATTTGAAAAATCGAATTAGCGTGGCCACCGCCACGCCCCCTTTTTTCATTATATTGGGATCATGGGCCCGCAAAAATTTGGAAAGCATCCCAAAAAAAATCTTCGGGTGCGTGGTTAATACCACGCACATAACACAAAAAAATTTTTTTGGCCTCCTGTCCCGGACGGAAATGCTGGGACCGCCACTGGTACATAGGTAAAATGAGTCATAGCATTTTTGCCATTTTGCTTTTTTGGAGTTTTCTATAAAGTATACCCGAACATTCCTTACGGACATTTTGGGGTGCGCATGTCGTGCTTGAAGGCAGCGCCCAGGCAGACAGACGCCCAAGCCTCGAAGACCACGCCCACTTCCTCGCACGCCCTACCCCCGTGAACGAAATCTCCTCAGCCTTTGACGTATTTTCACATGGCAAACACAATCGAAGACATAGCGTTTACATGTTAAAACTTGCTCTCGGCAAGGATAGCATCGGAATCACTCGCCAGGTTCTTACAGCATAGCAACAAAAGGGTGTTTTTTGGGGTCACGCTTTTTGAGTGCCATATCTGCCATATTTGGAATCAGCACCATGAAAAAGGCTGGATAGTGCAAAAAAGGAAGTCAAGAACCTGCGGGAACGTGTTTTTGAGCTGCCATTACGTTTAATGGGTCAGGAATGGTTCCAAGGAGATTTGAGACTTGTGCTGCTGTCTCTATATTTAAAATAAGGCAAATGAGCATCAAAAAGTTATCTATAGTACTTATCGGATCAAACCTCTTTTCGAAATATTTCAAAACTACGAGAACTGATCGACATTTTGAGGGCCACATGGAAAGTTGTGTGGTGTTTACGAGGTATCAGAAGGCTTGAAACAACTATATAACATTTTATTTTCGGGTTGAGTTTGCAAAATTTACAAAACTACTTCAATCTGACAGTTCAAATTGTATTCCATGGCAGCTTTGGAGATTAGCGGGATCATTAAGAAAAGCAAAACGTAGTCGTTATGAAAGCAAAACGTGAATAAACATGCATTCAAAATTATTCATGTCTACACTATCTTATCTGCCTATGAATGTATTGGAAACTGGGAATAATGTGCAAGATATGTAAATAATCCTATTCTGAAAAGTACAGATTACACATCATATGCATAAAATCGCAAATTCATCAGAAGTGAAAGCTTTTTATTGTATTTCAGCGAGATTATTCCTACAACGCAACTATACTGCATAAGTGTCAGTTCTTTGCTCCAAACATTTTGGAATACGGTTTTGCATAATGTTATGCGCATAGCGAACGCGACGAGCAGTATGTGTCCTAATAAAAACCCCCGTCCTTATGCTTTCGTCACACATTTTCGTTTCACCGATTTCTTATCTAGCAACCTCTTCAATAGAAATAGCTGAACACCTGGAGAACTCCTCCAGGTGTCCAGCCATGCTCGCTACGTAAATTCTACCAATGTGAAAAATCTACAAAAACCTATTCCAAAACCTTGTAGTCATGCTCAAGCTTTCAACTAAAGGCGCTTCTTCGCTAAAAAAAATAAAAGCTGAACTATTTAACAAGTCGTTTCTTATAGTACACCAGACAAACTTTGGTTTGTATCATAACGAAACGGCAGTACATGCTTGGTGGCAAAAAAAACAAAATTTTTGGTCTTTGAATTTTGATATTTGGCAATTGCGCTAATGTACTTGCTTTACTAAGTCTACAATTATAACACTTAAGCCTATTTAGGTAAAACGAACAAATTCGGCCATGTTCGATTTGCTCGTGGTAAGAATTTTCTCTTCATCTTTCCACTCATAAATAACAAACTTTTAGGCGAAGAATATCATAGCACCAGATTAAGTTGTATTTTGCAGGCTTACATCCTAATTGTGATAGGCTTGACTACTGGGCAGATGAATATTGGAAGTTTATACAAAAAATGTTTTCAAAGCGATTATCTCGTAGGCCGATGAGAGAATCTTAAAAACTATCATGAGGAGGAAGGGCTGGGTGAAGTACGCATTTTTTGCCTGTCGAAGAAAAACAGTACCAGCGTAACGTGAATTTTTGCGGTAACGATAGTAAAAGGTTTTGTAGAAATAGGGACTGCCCTGCAGAAAAGCAAAAGTGTGTAAGGTTAAGAATGAGTAAAGTTTTGTTTGGTATAGTATGAAATAGTAGCGCAGACGCGCATCGCGAATTAGCCAGAACTTCAAAACGCATGAGAACTTCCAAAAATTCCACAATGTTTTGAGTAGCTTAAAATTAAGAAGCTTTAAAAGCCTAGCACGGTCAAGTTATCTGATGTCATTTGCTACTTCTGTACTCGCTTGGACTTTTTCGGCCAAAATTTTACCCTTTTGTGAAATTTCACCATATAGCTAAAGCGACATTTGCCCGAAAGGAAGATTTTCGCTATACACGAAAGCTGGTAAACGCTGCTGCATGACGAAGGCGCAATACTTTTGCGATCGCGGCCTTATTAATCGCAGAGCGCATGAGGCGCAGGATTTACAACGGTGAGGATACGCGCGCGCCGCGTTGGCTCCCGTTCAACTAATACCGCTTCTGCACCTTCGTCATGCAGCAGCCTTTACATTAAGTGTAATTGCTACTAGTTAGGGAGCAGTCATATAGAAAGAGGCAGGTATGTAAAAAGAGCGAAACTCTTAAAGGCAGAGCAAGTAAGTACCATATTTGAAGGTTTCTTAGGTCCATTTGTATAACATTGCTAAGACAAGACATTTAAATTGTAATTTTGAAGTATCCTGAACTGTGGACACGTGATACATCGCTACAACATTGCAGCTTTTGCAAAATCAGTGATTGACATCTGTTTCCTTGCTTGGCTTTCTTTTTCTAGCTTCTTGATGACAAACTTCTTTAATCTGTCACGGCAATAGAAAATGGCAATTTTCGGACATTATAGCCTACTTTTATGCAGCAATGATTTAGCTTTTTCGCAAAAGTGCAAAATTCGACAAAATGAGAGATTCAAAAAGAAATCTTGAATCATCACATCTTCAGCAATAATCAGGCGAGCATGCGTGCCAATTCCACGGCGAAATTATCCTTATTTGAAGGAATCGCCATTATAGAAAGCGCTGATTTGGCAGAAACACTTTGGTACGTTTTCTCAACATGAAACCTTCTCACAGGTGCTGAATTTATAAAGCTCATGATTTTATTTAAGATGAACCCAATAATCAAATGTTCAGCCAATGATTTCTCGACGCAGTTATTTAACAAGGAGTTGTTATCTTTGCAATGGAGTGCGAAAGTTGTGAATGAGCCTATATAAGTCTTTCCAAACCTCTCCGCCAAAAATTGTGTCTAACTCCGTAAATTCGCTTGGTAAACGCCTAAGCTAGAATTGTAAAAAGCATTTGCGCTCGTCTTCAAACTAACTCTATACTGCTTCCTTGCTAAAGGCAATGCCAACTCAAATTCGCATGGTGTTTTTGAAAAGCGAATCTGAGCCCCAACTAAGGCAAGAGGCAGCGCAGATTGAGTTTGAGTAAACTTATTCTGCTGAATACTTTGAAGATCTGGACACTTTTTAACGGTTAGTATCTCCTCTGAGTACCTGGCATAATAAAGGCCTGTCAGTATAAAATCAACCGTAGCACTTCACTGAACGAATCCCGTTAATATGCTCTAGCGTTACAATCGATTCTTGCTTCAACGCATATACCCTAATTTCACGCTTACAAGGCGCAGCTTTCTCGATTTTTCAAACAAGCCGCTCAACCGCTTTAATGTGTTCCGAAAAGCGAACCTTAAAGCGTTCAAATCTCTCAGGCAATACGGAGCCCGGTATAGGGTTTTTTGGTCGCAAAGTGTTGTGGCGTGTTTGGGCCCACGGATTTTAGAAAAAAATCCCCCGCGCCTTGTACGCGTGAAATTAGGCTACTAATTCTTATAGATACTCTATGAACTGCATACCGCCCCTCAGCTTATTTGCTAAGGGTTCAGGGTCAAGGTCATCGCCGCTGTGCCAAAATGATACTACTTGCACTCCACCATTTGTATGCATTGACAACGTCTGCGCACAAGGAACGTATTGCAAAAGTAACGCTGATTGCGAGGATTCAAGATTGAGTGTAATCGACAATTTTGCGTTCCCAAACGCAGGTGGAGGCCAGATAAGTTGATGACGTGTAAAACAGACGGTTCTTGCATTTCACCAGCAACGTGTGTAAGCAACTTTTGCGTAGTCAACTTAAAATGTTATAACCACGAAGAGTGTGGCAGCCCTCATCTTAAATGCATACAAGCAGTCTGTATTCTACTGTCTGGACCACAACCTCCGGTGAGCTCGGGACAGATGTCGCTCCAACAATCTTGGATAACAACACAGGATGGTCAAGGTGAACCAGGATAAATACCGTGCCAAAATGGTGCCTGCCCTCCACAATTCGTTTGCGTTAGTGGTGTTTGCGAACGCGGTGCACAATGCGTGACTAACAATGGTTGCATCGATCAACGGTTCAATGCATAATGCAAAATTGCATTCCGAAAACTCAATTTAGGACACAAAACGGTTTGCTGATGTGCGTAAATAATCTTTGCCCTCCACCGTCTACCTGCGTTGCGTTCTTCTGCGTGATCAATCTGCTCTGTCGCAATGATTACGATTGTGGAAGTGCATAAATGAGATGCATACATTCAGCCTGTATTGTACTCTCAACATCGCAACCAGGCACATCGTCTTCAATTAAAAACCAAGGCATCTCGCAGGGGAAGCTAATGTTTTGCTAGGGGGGAGGAGAACCGCTAGCGACCAAAAAACCAGACGGTGGTGGGATCTGGCCTGGCCGGCTCTTAGCTAGGCTTCCGGCCGAAACCGGAGACGTCGAACTCCTTCACAGCTTGGGAGGCCCTGCCAGAGTATACACTCGGCTGTGCATCGCAGTTCGACGCCCAGTGACATTCACACGCCACGATGAGGCGGCCGACCTTTGTGAGGGAGAAGTTATACTTTTTTGATAAAAAGATGCGACAGAACTTCTGCATCAACCTAATATATTTCGAGCTTTAACTCGCTGAAACAAGTGATTGGTCCTGACCGCTTGAATCATAGTGTTTATTGATATAGTCTACCAGTCAACATCGTAGTGATAACTGTTATGAATGTTTGTTGCCACTTCTGCCTCGCGGACACCTGCTTCGACAATGCGAAGTCTTTTGGTAGAATTATTTGAGAAAATAATCAAAATGTCGAGCTTCGACGATCTCCAATCAAAATTATATACGCTGACTCTAGGAGTGTGTAATTGTCGCGTCAATCGCAGTACGAATGGAGGAAAGAAAAAAAGAGGAAAATTCTCAAAGTTTCTGTTTCCTATTAATTGCGAAGCAGCCGCCATTTGTTGATTTTTTTGTTATTGTTGCTGTTTTCGAATAAAATCTGTTGTCTCCATGTGCTTGCTCTCATTTATTTCGCCCGAACTTTGTTTTTACACAAGTTTTATTACAAAAAGACAATCGGATACACCTTGTTCACTTTGTCCACTTCTTATTAAAGCTTGTCCAGAAATCAGCTGAAAATTCAGAAAAATCAAAATTTGGGCGCCGTAAAAGGCATAAGTTTATTCTTGGCGAATGTATCAGTGGCCATCAATAACCAACTCATAGTTGCTAATAAAAAACTGCATCGTGCAACGTTTGAAATAGAGTCTCCTTTATTCTACATGTTTTGCTATATTTGATATAAACTAAGAAAACGAAAAATTTTTTTCGTTTTTTAAAGCAATGCTGAGCAAATGAATCTATATTACCAAGCCCAGGTAAGTAATACTGCAAATTTTCGGCTTATTAGGAGCGGTAATTTTGAGAATTGTCGACACTAAAATTGAGAAGAAGGAAGCTAAATTTGATTTTTACACCACTCGGGATAGGTTGAGAATTTAAGGTACAATACCGCTCATAAATCGTCAAAAAAGTCGCCGGACTGCGGCGCACTCCGCCACACTCCGCCCATTGCGCCAGAATGCGACGCAGTCTGCTAGAGTGCGGCAAAGTGCGCCACACTTCGCCGCAGTGCGCCGGAATGATCGTCAATTTAGTCATATCTCGCTTTAGAATGGATGAATTCTGAATCCGAGGACACCGTGTGTGTGTGTGTGTGTGTGTGTGTGTGTGTGTATGTATGTGTATGTGTATGTGTGTGTGTGTGTGTGTGTATGTATGTGTATGTGTGTGTGTGTGTGTGTGTATGTGTGTGTGTATGTATGTGTATGTGTGTGTGTGTGTGTGTGTGTGTATGTGTATGTGTATGTGTGTGTGTGTGTGTGTGTGTGTGTGTGTGTGTGTGTGTGTGTGTGTGTGTGTGTGTGTGTGTGTGTGTGTGTGTGTGTGTGTGTGTGTGTGTGTGTGTGTGTGTGTGTGTGTGTGTGTGTGTGTGTGTGTGTGTGTGTGTGTGTGTGTGTGTGTGTGTGTGTGTGTGTGTGTGTGTGTGTGTGTGTGTGTGTGTGTGTGTGTGTGTGTGTGTGTGTGTGTGTGTGTGTGGGTGTGTGTGTGTGTGTGTGTGTGTGTGTGTGTGTGTGTGACGAATCAAATTGTATTTCTGTTATCAAAACCATCAACAAAAGGAAGCATTTGAAGCGATTTCTTCGGCCATTCAAAGATGGTTAGCTGATCCAAAAAATGGGATCTTCCCCTAAATGTCTTACAAATAAAGTTGTGCATTTTGGTACTTCTCATCCTTCATCTTACTCGTGTGATGGTGTAACTCTTGGATGTTGCATTACCACCCAGGATCTTGGAGTTCTTATAGACGATTGACTGGGATTTTCCCATCACTATGAATCACTTGTCGAAAAAGCTTTTGCAAGCCTCTTGGTCATCATGTGGAGTATGCATTGTGATAATCCCTTGATTTTAGTCAAACTATATAAAACCTATGTTTTGCCACACTTGGAGTACGTCTCGCCCGCGTGGATTCCATTTTTGAAAAAAGAAATAAATTCTCTCGAAGGGTCCAAAATGCATTTACTAGAATCGTCTTTTGCAGTTGTTTTCCTGATCCAAATTACCCCCAATCCTTGCCATCTTACAGATCCAGACTTTTGGTATCAAATCTGCACAGTTTGAAATATAGACGATTTTTCAATGATCTTTTCTTCAGTTTCCGCCTACTCAGATTAGAGACAAGATCGAAACCTAGTAAGTTTTGGGTTTTCAGGCCCTGTGGAAGCGGAACAGGAGGTCTTCAGATTTCTTACCGTAAACTGGAAATTAAAGTATTCTTTAGAATTTTCAATTCCTTTATTCTTCGAACATCCAGGTGGCTGAATTCTTCCAATGAAGTTACTTTCAGCATCAACTCAAGAATTTTTCGTAAAAAACTAGCTCAAATCAATCTCTTAAAAACTTTTTCCATACTCGATTTTTGGCTCACTCCGCCATAATTCGCTTTCCGCTAACGTTTTCTGTGCTTCGCATCCAGAGCTGGACACAAGGTGGCTTACAAGCAAGCTGGATATCGTTTTTGGGAGCGAAAGCAAAGGGGGTTTCGTTTTTGTGACCGAAGAGACACGCAAAATTAGCGATTTGGCGATGTTTTTTTAGTCGACGTTTCGTTTTTTGGAGGTTTAGGGAATATGGTAGGGGGTCAAAGGGGACTTCGTAAAAATACCCAAAAGTCAAGGGGAACTTCGTTTTTTGCATTTTCATCTAGCCACCTCGTGCCGAGCCCTGTTCGCATCTTCTTCACCGGGAATAGCCGTTCGAAGAGACTGAAGTTTGGCGATCCTTTTGCCTTGAAATCCCCCTAGTCCGCTCACTCAGGGTCCCCGACGAACGTTCGTCTTGGGTTAAGTCGGTCATCCGAGCCGTTGTTTGTTACTGCAGTTATTGTGTCCAGGACCTTTGGGAACAGGATTTCGGTGAAAGGCTCTTACCTTCTGCAAGGAGAGCGACCCGACCATCCCTAGAAGAAGCCTTTTTGAATTCTGTAGCGAAAACAGTTGATAAAAAGTTGATAAAACAGTTTAAAAAACCAAAATAATACGGATATTATAATCCTTATTGTAATCTTCATTCAAGTCACTTATCATTAGGCTAGTTGCCACCAGCTGATACTCCTCTGCAGAGCTCATAGATAAGGGGGGGGGGACCGCTGGAAGGCGCCTCAACCCCAAAGGGAAACACCCCTCATAATTCCTTCTACAAAACCGCACCGCAGCTAGAAATTACAGATTTCAATTAGCATTTCAAGCGCTTTAAGACGATGTATGTCCCATCCGGATTGGTGCTTTCGACTAAGTATCCTCTCCTTGTTATATACTTAGATGGCCCGTCACGTGGCGTGCGGGCCGCAGCAGAAAAGTTGCCATTTGTCTCTCCCTTACTTTAGACATCCACGATCTTCTTAGTTGCCGCCGGTGGTTGCGTCCACGAGTTTCAGGTGCGAAAATCGTATCCAGCTGATTTTTCAGCTGGTCCATCCATTCCGCGAACACGTCTGCCTATTTCGTCAAAGGTCTTCTTCGGGGACGTTTGGCTTCACGAGGAATCCACTCAGATGCTCTTAGGATCCATCCGGTCTGTTCCTCTCATGATGTGACCGGCACATCGGTGGGACACGAAGACGGAACATTCTTCTTAAATCCGTAGCGAAGTTCGACTAGGTGTTACTTTCGTCGGCTCATCTTCATAATATATGTTTACTAGCTGGCTTACCCGGCTCCGCCGTATCCGGACCAAACTTGGCACACATACACTTCGGGCCCCGGCGGGTGTCACAGTCCACTTTTCGTTATCGATCGATGTCGATTTTACCGATTTTTATCGATTTTTTGCAGAGTTCACCTACAGGGCTAGGAGTTGGCACAGGGGGGGAAGTGAGCATGGGGATTCCGAATACAATATTAGTTTTCAGAATTATCGATTACTTTTATTGATTTTATCGATTTTTTGTAAATTTTGACATGCGAAACTGGGATTTTGCACAGGGGGTAATCGAGCATGCTGATTACGAACACAATATTAGTTTTCAGGATCGTCCATTACTTTTATCGATTTTATCGATTTTTTTTTGTAAAATTTGACCTGCGGGGCTGGGAGTTTGCACAGGGGGGGTAATCGAGCATGCAGATTACGAATACAATATTAGTTTTCAAGATCGTCCATTACTTCTATCGATTTTATCGATTTTTTGAAAATTTGAGCTAGGGGGCTGGAATTTGGCAGGGGGTGTAATCGAGCATGCTGATCACCCCCCTTGGGGATGATCAGCATGCTCGATTACCCCCCTGTGCCAACTCCCAGCCCCGTAGCTCAAACTTTGCAAAAAAATCGATAAAATCGATAAAAGTAGTCGATAATCCCGAAAACCAATATTGTATTCGGAATCCCCATGCTCGATTACCCCCCTGTGCGAACTCCCAGCCCCGTAGCTCAAACTTTGCAAAAAAATCGATAAAATCGATAAAAGTAATCGATAATCCTGAAAACCAATATTGTATTCGGAATCCCCATGCTCGATTACCCCCCTGTGCCAACTCCCAGCCCCGTAGGTGAACTCAGCAAAAAAATCGATAAAAATCGATAAAATCGATATCGATCGATGACGAAAAGTAGCCTATGACACGCGCCGGGGCCCGAAGTGTATGTATGCCAAGTTTGGTCCGGATCGGTTCAGAAATGGAATTTTCTATTCGGAACATACGTACACACAGACAGACATACATACAGACAGACAGACAGACAGACAGACAAACAGACATTCAGCTTTATATATAAGATGTATATCTTGTCAAGCTAATGAGCTGACCTTCTTCGTAATTGTAATTTAGCAGTAAAAACGCATCCATCCTTCCTCTGTGTTCCAGCAGAGGATCGATCATTTTTTATCCGAAGTATGGATTTCGCTGAGAAGATGTTAGAAGATCTAGGATGTTCGAGCCGCTGCTGACGGTCGCATGGCTAGAGCCTTGGGAGATCAGCAAAAAGGGCGAGGTTTGGGCATTTTTTTTACAAAGACAATAAATCACTCTGTGTTTGCTTCAGATCTTCATCACACTCGGTTACCACACCACCAACAGTCACCAAACTGTTATAGGTGACTGCTTTGGGGTATGTATAGGAAGCTACATAATATCATCTTGCGATATGAATGAACCAATTCAAATCTCGAGCAAATTCAAACAAGCTGCTCTATGTTACAATACCTTAACAAACTTCGCTGTCTCTGGATGGTATCTTGTTAGAAGTAAAACCCGATCAAAAAACTTTATTTTCTTATATGGATCTTGGATTAGATTTTGAGCAATTGGCATTAGTTTCGTAGCCTAATGTGCAGTTTCGCGCACTCTAGTCCGCAATCTGATGTCACATTAAATGTCCCTTAAGTTAGAGACATCGCGGCAACTGCCCTGGCGCTCACCTGTCAGGTCAGGTCGCATTTTCAAGGCATGTGGGAGTAGACACTAGTCAGTTTATCTTACGAACTCCACATGAGGCCCTCATTTCAGATCAGCTGATCTGACCGAGTTTTATTATCGGGCGATTTCGCCAAAATAAATTTTTTGCAACTTGGGTTGTTACACGCTTTGGGAGCAGTAACCATTCCCTAATCTCAACATTCGCCATTTTTCGTGAAAAGGACCAGCCTACTAGAGAATTCAGACCAACAATCTACCAAGTACGCAAATTCTCGCCAACTAAAATCACAAACGTTGTGCTTAGCCAAGGATTAAATATCCGCGACAAATGTGGAGTAGATAAATTAATCAGAGCGTGTGAACTTCAAAAAGGCCTAGGTTGCGCACAATTCACTAGCACTTTCCACAAAAACTCATCGCATATCCGTACTGCGAAGTCCGACTAGATGTTGCTTTCGTCGGGTCATCTTCAGAAGATTGCGCTCGAGCGCTCTGTGGATGGTCCTTAAAGCTTTCGACGTGGCTACGGTGTCGGCCCAAGTCTCAGCTGCGTAGCAGAGCGCTGGGAGAACGGTTGAGTCGAACAGGTAGGCACGGAACTCCGGGTCCGTCAGTTGATCGGTGACTTCCTTCAGAGGCCCGAAGGCGGCCCAGGCTGCTCTTCTTCTCCTGTTAAGTTCTTCCCTCAAGTCGTTCTCCATCGAACTCCGAGATACACGTTCATCGAACTCCGGGATACACGTTAGAAGACGTCTCCATAATCGGGGTGCCTTCCAATTCCATTTCTGCATCTTCGCAAAGGGCGTTCCTCATAAACCGAGTCTTCTTCCGATTTATTCGCAATTTGATCTTCTTTCCTACTTCGTTTAGTTCCTTTAGCATCGTCTCTGCTTCAGTGATGCTGCTCGAAAAGAGAACGATGTCATCTGCAAAACGAAGGCTGGACAGGAATCTCCCATCAACTCGTATGCCCCTCTCTCCTAGTCCAGTGATTTCATCACCCACTGCAAGGACGCAGTGAACAGCTTCGGCGAGATGGTGTCGCCTTGTCGAGCCCCCTTTCCAATTGAAACAGTCAAGGGGCGATGGAAGAGCTGCATCGTTGTTGTACAGTCCTTGTAGCATTCGGCTAGTGTCCTCACGTAAGCTGGGTTCACTCCTTGATCGACTAATGCTGACAGGATGGCGTTTGTTTCGACGCTGTCGAAGGCTTTCTCGTAGTCGACGAAGGTTAGGACAAGAGGCAGTCGCTATTCCCAGCAGACTTTTATGACCCTCGCAACCGCCTGGATGTGGTCCATGCAACGGAGTTCCTTGCGGAATCCAGCTTTTTTTTTGGGGTTGAGCTTCATCCAGTGTCCTAGATTTGCGGGCGAGGATAATCTCCGTGAAAAATTTGTGGAGCACACTCAGCAGGCATATTGGACGGTAGTTTCGAAGATCCTCACGTTCGCCCTTCTTGAAGAGAAGGACGGTTCTTGATGTTCTCCACTGGTCGGGAATCTTCTCCTTCTAAAGGTAGGATGTTGAATGCGACGCTAGAACCTCGGTAGATGGTTTCCTCGGCTCGCAGAAATTCGACGGAAAGATGATCTGGTCCTGGAGTCGTGGACGTCTTCATGGTCTGTATCGCAATACGCACTTCAGCAGGCAAAAGCCTTGGTGGTTCTTCTCCAGTGGGAACAACGGTCATCGGCACGGGTGTTGATGAACGGAAGAGGTTGGTGTAGAAGTTCTTCGCGATAGATTCCATTTTGTAACGGAAAGAAGTTGGAGTCCCGTCTTCGTTCAGTAGTGCAGCCAGCGGTACGGGATATTCACAGAGGTCCCCTGCAATGCGGTCCAAGTTCTTCTCAGATGTCACTGTGGCGCACTCCCCGCAGGCTCGCCCTTTCAGAAGCCGGTCGTAGTCGTGCGTTGAGTCCTCCTCGATGGGCCAGTCACAACTTGATATAAGCTCTTCCAGCCTGTTACCGTCATAAACGACTTCCTTCCTTCTTCCTAAACCTCGTTTCCTGCAAAGCGATGACGTGTACTTGATGTGACGTGCGACAGCTGAGTGATGGAATTCTCATCATTCGTGGTGAAAAGGTTCCACTACGAAACGTTGGAGGCGTTGGCTTTGTCGTCCACCCATCATCTATCGTCCATCTTGTCGATTCGCATGAGATCCTGTCACCTCGCCTGGCCATCCTACGACTACGCTCTCCACTTCAGAAGACCATCAGCATCATCAACTGCCACTCTCCAACATCAGCAGCTGACGATTCAGAACTAGAAGCTTCCTACGAAGACGTGGAGCAGGTCGTCCGCAACGAGAAGTCCTTCTACAAGTTTGTTGTGGGCGACTTTAACACGAAGATCGGGATGCCACTAGAAGAGGAATACAGGATCGGGAAGTTTGGATATGGGCTTCGAAAAGAAAACGGCAACCGTCTCGTTGAACTTCTCTCCGCCGCACGACTTTTCCATGGAAATTCCATATTGATGAAGAAAGAACATTGCCGGTGGACTTGGGAATCGCCCAACGAGACGACTCATGCGGAGATCGACCACATTCTCACCAAACCGAAGGTGGAGCTTGCTCGATGGATCAGTAGTTCCATCCTTCTGCAGTGGCTCCGATCACCGCCTCCTTCGAGCGAAGATACGACTCAGTCGAAAGCTGGAAAAGAAAGTCTGTCACGGTGCCGCGAGAAAGAAGGAAGTTATGACGGTAATTTGGAAGAGCTCATATCAAGTTGTGACTGGCCCATCGAGGAGGACCCAACAGTTCGACAGTTTCATCAATCATCTGTCGCACGTCACATCAAGTACCACGTCATCGCTCTGCAGAAAACGATGTTTAGGAAGAAGGAAGGAAGTCGTTTATGACGGTAACAGGCTGGAAGAGCTCATATCAAGTTGTGACTGGCCCATCGAGGAGGACCCAACGTAAGACTACGACCGGCTTCTGAAAGGGCGAGCTTGAGGGGAGTGCGCCACAGTGACTTCTGAGAGGAACTTGGACAGCATCTCGAAGAACCAGGGAGTTGCTCGAAAGAAGAAGATCACTGAGGCAGAATCCGAATGCAACTCATCTCGAGCGACTGATAGCCAACGCCAGTTGCAGGGGACCTCTGTGAATATCACGTACCGCTGGCTGCACTACTGAACGAAGAAGGGACTCCAACTTCTTTCCGTTACAAAATGGAATCTATCGCGAAGAACTTTTACACCAATCTCTTCCGCTCATCAATATCCGTGCCGATAACCGTGGTTCCCACTGGAAAATAACCACCAAGGCTTTTGCCTGCTGAAGTGCGTATTGCGATACAGACCATGAAGACGTCCACGGCTCCAGGACCAGATCATCTTTCCGTCGAACTTCTGCGAGCCTGAGGAAACCATCTACACGAGGTTCTAGCGTCGCATTTAACATCCTACCTTTGAAAGGAGAAGATTTCCGACCAGTAAAGAACATCAAGAACCGTCCTTCTCTTCAAGAAGGGCGAACGGGAGGATCTTCGAAACTATCGTCCAATACGCCTGCTGAGTGTGCTCTACAAACTTTTCACGGAGATTGTCCTCGCTCGCATATCTAGGACACTGGATGAAGCTCAACCCCAAGAACAAGCTAGATTTCGCAAGGAACTCCGTTGCATGGACCACATCCAGGCGGTTTCGAGGGTCATAAAAATCTGCCGGGAATAGCGACTGCCTCTTGTCCTAACCGTCGACAACGAAAAAGCCTTCGACAGCGTCGAAACAAACGCCATCCTGTCAGCATTAGTCGATCAAGGAGTGAACCCAGCTTACGTGAGGACACTAGCCGAGTGCTACAAGGACTGTACAACAACGATGCAGCTCTTCCATCGCCCCTTGACTGTTTCAATTGGAAAGGGGGTTCGACAAGGCGACACCATCTCGCCGAAGCTGTTCACTGCGTCCTTGCAGTGGGTGATGAAATCACTGGACTAGGACATACGAGTTGATGGGAGATTCCTGTCTAACCTTCGTTTTGCAGATGACATCGTTCTTTTCTCGAGCAGCATCACTGAAGCAGAGACGATGCTGAAGGAACTAAACGAAGTAGGAAAGAAGATCGGATTGCGAATAAATCGGAAGAAGACTCGGTTTATGAGGAACGTCCTTTGCGAAGATGCAGAAATGGAATTGGAGGGCACCCCGATTATGGAGACGTCTTCTTACGTGTATCTCGGATGTTCGATGAACATAGAGAACGACTTGAGGGAAGAACCCCAACAGGAGAAGAAGAGCAGCCTGGGCCGCTTCCGGGCCTCTGAAGGAAGCCACCGATCAACTGGACTGGAGCCACCGATCGAGTGGGTTTTTCGTGAAGCCAAACGTCCCCGAAGGAGACCTTTGACGAAATGGGCAGACGTGTTCGTGGAATGGATGGACCAGCTGAAAAATCAGCTGGATACGATTTTCGCACCTGAAACTCGTGGACGCAACCACCGGCGGCAACTAAGAAGATCGTGGATGTCTAAAGTAAGGGAGGGACAAATGGCAACTTTTCTGCTGCGGCCCGCACACCACGTGACGGGCCATCTAAGTATATAACAAGGAGAGGATACTTAGTCGAAAGCACCAATCCGGATGGGACATACATCGTCTTAAAGCGCTTGAAATGCTAATTGAAGTCTGTAATTTCTAGCTGCGGTGCGGTTTTGTAGAGGGAATTATGAGGGGTGTTTCCCTTTGGGGTTGAGGCGCCTTCCAGCGGTCCCCCCCCTTATCTATGAGCTCTGCAGAGGAGTATCAGCTGGTGGCAACTGGCATAATGGTAAGTGACTTGAATGAAGATTACAATAAGGATTATAACATTCGTATTTCTTTGGTTTTTTTCAACAATTCTAACTTCGATTAGCATCAATATCATCAGAAATCTCAGGCTTTAGGGCTCTGAAGACACTCAAAAGCTCAATTTGGCAAAAACTGCGATAAGTTGCATGCCAAGGGGCTCAAAACCTTGACACTCTCCTTATCAAGCACGTCACTTACCACCAGATCAGTTGCCACCAGTTGGTACTCCTCTACAGTGGTCATAGGTAGGGGAGACCTAGTGGAGGGCGCCTCAACCCCAAAGGAACTCAATCCTTATAACTCCTTCTACAAATTTGCTCCGCAGCTAGATATTGCAGATTTGAATCAGCACTTCAAGCGCTTTAAGAAGATGTATGTCCCATCCTGATTGGTGCTTTCGACTAAGTATCCTCTCCTTGTAAGTAAGTGTCCATAACTTCTTGCTCTCTCAACGGTTTTGCACAAACTCAATTTCGTTAAATAGAAGGAGCTCCTTTTTTTACAGCCTAACTGTTCTATTTCCTTTAAACTTCGGCGTTTGAATAATAGAGTTTTTTGTTAGTTGCGCCAACAGGGGGTTTCAGCGAAGCCTTTATTAGTAGAGCGGCCTAATGTTTCGAGCAATCCTCTTCTTCGGAGGCCGTGGCTCTACCGCTATCGCATCCATGGTGGTGTGCAACCGCCTTCTCCGAAACTTTGTGCAAATTCGGAGAAGACGGTCGCACACCATCATTTGTGCAATAGCGGTAAAGCCAGGACCTCTGAAAACGAGGACTGCTCGACACTTTAGGCAGCTCTACTACTGAAGGCTTTGCCGAAACGTATGCTGCCACAACTATGAAATAAAACTACATCTTTCCTTTGTGATAGTGCCGGTGCCGCTCTCTAACAAGGGGCAACTTTTCGAGATGGAAGCAGGAGAATAAAATCACCTTATCGGTCATTCTGAGTCAGAACCCTAAAACCAAAGCATAAGATTCTCAGCAAGCAGTATTGTAAGTATTTTGATCCAGACTTTCCAACAGTGCAAAGTTTGTGTCAAATGAGCGTCTCTGTGAAGAGTCATGATTGTTGGGTAAGCAACACAGAACATCGAATTTGATTTTTGAAATTATTCTCGAAAATCATAATTTCTCACAAAAATGCTCATTTGAAACAAGCTTTGTATTGTTATGAGCTGTGGATTGGAAGATTTACTGTACCGCTTGTTCAAAATTTTGCCGCACGTTCCAGATCTTTAGCAACCTAACTTAAAATGACCAAAGTTAAACTAACTTTACTCTCCTACTTCCATTTTTAGCTCTTATTAGAGAGCAGCTAAGCGACTACTAAGTTGGTTATAAATAAGTTCGTTACAAGTAAATCTTTGTGAAAAAATTTTCTTGTTGTTTTCTATCCATGATTCTTTGTGTGAAAGTAGTTCAAAGCTTCCTCATCACTTTTCGAATAATCAGGATTTCATTATCAGTAAAGAAAGTTAAGCTTTCAGCATGGCTAAATCTCCAAAAGCTCAGTCCTTTTGACTCCTAAGCTTCGTTTTATGCTGTAATAGATGCAGAAAACAGCAGTTCAGTATTTGGATGCAGAGGAGTTTCCCCTACTTAGTGAATAACAATGAAAATTGTAATCTGCCACTCTGAAAATCTTTTATCGAAAAAAAAAACAAAATATCCTCACATTTCCGCACTTAAAAATTGGGGCTTCTTAATTCATTGCGGACTTTTTTTTGCAAGACAAATTTTACTCAAACAGATTATATTTCATTTCCAGAGAAGTGCTCTAGCCAGAGATATCGAAGAGTGACAAATACGTCTGTAGCATTTGTAAGAGCCGCAAAAAGCGACCGAACTTGAGCCAACTTATTATCAAAAAAGAAAGCTTTCCTCTATCCAACAAAATTTGGATTGTGCAAATCCGCTGAAAGAACAGAATCAGGATTTTTTTTTTATTTTTGAAAAATTGTTCGACAGAACTTTTGCATCAATCTAATCTATGAAAATATGGAAAAATTGCGCTACACTTATTGTTTCTTTTGGATGATCCGTTTCAACAAAGTAGTACTTCTGCATGCTTCCAAAAATCAGTTTTGATGCAAATGGACTGGTTATTCAAGTAATATTGCATGTATTTCGTTAGAAATGTGGGACACTAGTACTTACTTAGACAATCACGCTTGAGATATACTGCACTACTCTGCTACACATGACCGCTTATTTAGTACAGGATGAGTATTTCCAGTGGAACATGGCCGTGGACCAGTGCTGTAAGTTTTGTGCAGATATGTCTTCCATCCATTGTGTGGGAATGTGAAGTGTTCACTGCTTCGAGTTTGCTTACAAATCTCTGTTTACATATTGAGTGCATTTAATACAAATACCAATATATGTGCATCCAGGTATGTCAGCCGTACCATATCTACCCGAATTTTAACCTAAGGTCTCGGTAAGTTTGTATACATTGCCAAAAGGCTGTGAAACTGAAAAACTAACGGCAGTCACCTGTTGGCAATTTTCTCACCAAACTGAAGACTGTTACTGGATGATGAGAACTTTCATAAAGTTTCAAACTTTGCTTGTGGGAATGAGCATGTCTGCAGGTTATCAGTCCATTTATTTGCCCAAAATCATTTAGCAACGAACAAGATGCAAACACATAAACTAACTTGGAGTCATGGAGGGGTACTTAGACTCCATAACGGTAACATCAATTCGCATGCACACAGAATGCATCTAAAGCCTTCATATCCACAGTCTAAATCGCTAGTGCATCGTACATTCTCAGTCTGCACGAATAGAAAAGGGTTTTGCCTTTTCCACTTCGGTAGTACCATACAGATTGACTGTATGCAAACGAGATTTGGAAGGCCGCAGTCAAAATCACTACTGCAAGGCAAATTGATTACGCAAAAGTAGTTGACGCATGAAGCTGATGAAGGGCAATTATAAATTTTACAGAACATCAAACCACCCCCCGGCCTCCATTGAAGCATGGGAACACAGTTTCCCTGAATGCATTCGAATCTTGGGTCGCTACATTCCTCGGCAGTTGTGCACGGCACACCGCGTGGTATTCCATACGAAGGATATGGCATGGTTTGTGGGTTTTGCGTAGATGTTGTAAGCGGAAATTTGTTATCAACAACGCAGACCGATTCTTTGCATTTGTATTGCGGACTATCACATTTTCATAATCATTCTTGCAGTGTAGATTAACGCAGAAGTCGTTTATGCACGCAGCTGGCGGTGGACAAGAACCGAAACACATCAGCACAACGTTGCCGGGCCTCCATTTAGGCTTGGGTATACAATTTCGTTGAATGCACTCAAATCGGAAATCCTTACATTCATAGTTAGTTGTGCAAAACAGGCCGCGTAAGCAGACATTACTGATGCAAGCATACGGAGGAGGGCAAACGCCATCTGGGCAAGGCATTCCAACATGTGCTGATGGAGGTCTTTCTGTTCGAGGAGGCGGAGATGGTCTTTCTGTTCGAGGAGGCGGAGGTGGTGGAGGAGGCGGAAATGGTCTTTTTATTCGAGCAGGCGGAGATGGTGTACGCGTGTGTTTATCAGCAGTGCAGATTGATTGTACACATCTAAGTCTTGGACTGCCACAGTCTTGGTCATTTTTACAATGCACATTTGCCAGACAGAAAAAGTCTATACAAACGGTGGGTGATTTGCACGGATGGTTTTCGCACATTATCAGTTTGTTATTAGGCCTCCATTTGGGCATAGGAACACACCTGTAGTTCTTGCATTCGAATCGCGGATCACAGTGGGCTTCTCTTCTGCAATAAAAGCCGGATACGCAGACTTTATCAATGCACTTAAGCGGGTTGGGACAGTTATCATTCCATTGGCACGATTTCGGTATGAATGGTGATGTCCCCTCTGAAATTTTTGGTGGAGGTGGTGTAGGCGAGATGTGTTCATCAGCAGTGCAGATGGATTGTACACATCTAAGTCTTGGACTGCCACAGTCTTGGTCATTTTTACAATACACATTTGCCAGACAGAAAAAGTCTATACAAACGGTGGGTGATCTGCACGGATGGTTTTCGCACATTATCAGTTTGTTATTAGGCCTCCATTTGGGCATAGGGACACACCTGTTCTTTTTGCATTCGAATCGCGGATCACAGTGGGCGTCTCTTCTGCAATAAAAGCCAGATACGCAGAGTTTTTCAATGCACCAGAGCGGAATGGGACAGTTTGCATTCTTTTGGCACGATTTCGGTATGGATGGTGATGTCCCCTCTGAAATTTTTGGCACATCAGTAAAGTGTACCTACTCTACTCTTAAACCGTAGTCTTTCATTCTTCTAGATGTTAAAAGGTCTTTCCTGCTAGAGCGTTCGAAAGTTTTTCCGCCATGTACTTATCAAAAATATTTGGAGCTTTTGCGCATACATAGTCATTTATTGCTGGCAAGTTTCAAAGTAAAAGGAAGATTTCCTTATAAGCTGTAGGCTTGATTGATGCGACATCATTGCATATATGAAGCAGCAAAGACACAGGATAACAAGGACTTTTTCACATAATCTCTGTGCGAAAGACTGGTCATCATAAATCTACTAAACTGCCAAAACGTCAAATTGAGTATATCGCACAGGCTGTTATATGAGACTAGTGCTCACGTCTACGCTCCTAATCTTGACAGCTGTTCTTCAGGTCGCCCGCTTCAACAAGATACCGTGTTACAAAACTTGTCAGGGAACTACCTTAGGTTAATTTTTTTGGAAGGACAATCAAGAGACTGAACTCTGCTGGTTTTGTATACATATTTTTCATATTTTTTTATTTTTTATTCATATATTTTTTTTATTTTTTTTTTATTTTGATTGTGTAATTCGTTGCTCGTGGTCACTTATAGAAGTGATAGAATGGGCTCACCTTTGGCAGATGACATCTAAAGCCGTTTAAGCTCTGTCTTCGTATGCAGCTTACCTCGAAATTTCCTCATTTTCAAGAAATAACGGACTAAAACATGTTTTCTAGCCAAGAAAACGCACTTTTTCAAATAATCTGCCTTTTTTTCATAATTGAAATTTGTAGCTACGAATTATGCCCCAGTAAGTAGAAAATGGCTCGTCGCGTGCTGAAGAAGCTCTGCAAAGTTCAGTCAATTTCATAATCATCTATTGTAAAATTCGAGATACTCCACGACCTGAAAAGTTTTTTTCGTCGCCAATGAAGAACTTCGTTAAGTTTTTAAAACAGCTTCATCTATGCCCTAGAGTTTGCACGATGTTAAGCATCAATACTCAGCTTTTGCTTTCGCAAAGCTTTGCGATAAGGCTAAAGCAATGCATGTGATCATGTGTGAAGTTCTTGGCTTTTTGCAAGGGTAATCTCGAGGCTTTTGAGCTAAAAAGTATAATTGCATTGATAAACAAAGTCTTTTCGTTTTGGTCAAACATATGCTCAGCTTGTGAAACATTTTAGCCATACACAAATTTATTTTTGCACATTATCTGCTCCATCGTAAGACTTTGCAGACAGCAGAAGGCGAGTCTTGGATCAAAGGTGTGACTAAAAGGATAAAAGGATTCGGCGTCTTCAATACGCTCTGGGAGCATGCGCCGAACGCACACACTAACTTCATGGTCGAAGAGGCAATTGCATGCGTGCGAGCCTATTACAGTGACTTGCGGGGGCCAGCCGTTTCCAAGTCAGTGCTTTTATCCTCCCAGATTACTCTGGTACCAATTTACCAGCCCCGGAGGGTAGAGGGCTTGGTTGGCTCAGGGGCGGGGATCGAACCTGTGTCCGATCTGGTCATAGCGCCGACTCATACCACTACGCCACTCGTCCCCCAAAGGTGTGACTCCTTACTCTAATCAAAGTAGAGTCAAAATTTAGATGAAAAATGCAATAAGTGGTTTTTTTCGGGCGTTGAGCGATATCAAGATTGTCAATAAGAGCTAAAGCCTTAGTACAAGTTGACTGGGAGTTCAAAACCTTGGGAGAACAGAAGATTTTGGAGCAACGGAGTCCAAAAGTGTTTATCGAGCAGCTCAACAATTCGAACTGCACTAACAAGCGAAGCGTCAAAAGTGCTGGCCTCCTTACATGGGAGCTACCAACTGAAGCCGTTTGAAACGATATTATCGAAACAGCCTTCCTTAGCTGCATAACAAGTCTGAGACGGGAGTTATGTACTTACTAATCACTGAATTTTATTAGGTTAATGCAAAAGTTCTGTTGCATCATTTTGAAACCAACGTGACTTCTCGCTCTCTCAACGGATTCGCAGTTGCTTCAAGGTGATACCTATCTCAAGTCAAAAGGCCACTGCCAATTCTGACACTTCCTTGTAAGTTCGGTATTCAGCAAATATCTTAGGCTTTGTTGCTGTAACTTCATGAATGATTTTGTTCCGAAAGGCTGCTATGGGACTTTGCTCAAGGTGTCCGTATAATTATGCACCGCTAAAAATTCGTATCTTTTCGATTTTCCTATTTAAGTTGACACTGCGCATAGTTTTCGCTATGCCCTTCTGAATATCATCGAGAGTCTTCAAGTTTCTTCAAAAACTGCGAAACTTCAAAAAAAAAAACTGGTTTGCATAATTACGAACCTTACTTTACATAAGTTTTGCTAAGTGCCTTCAAACAATCAGCTCAAGATGACAGTTACAGTTCAGTTGTGCATCAAGTTTAATCCATCCAAAATTTGAAGCCAAAGTCTATAGCGAGAAGGTTCGAAAAATTGAGGAAGAAACCGGAACCTCGTCTGGAACATTTTACGGATTTCACCCGCACACTAACTCATTTTATTAGATTTGCATACACAGCTGTTGGATTTTTCTTTTATATTTCTCATCAAATTCGATGTATCTCAAAAATGTTTGTCAAAAGCTAAAAATTTAGGTTCTACTTCTGAAGACTTGAAGTGTTGTTAGTTTAAAAACAGCTTAGTATTGCTCTGGGAATACTATGAAAAGTTTGAACTTTTGACTTTTAACCGAAAGAAAAATCAGCAACTATTAAGCTATTTCGAAAGCTCTTTCCGTTCTTCCAACCTCTTATAAAACAATTTCAACAAAAGCGGGCAAATCTCATCCTCTTTCCAATAAATGTGTAATATATGCAAGCTTAGTTCGTGCTCATCAGAATGACGCCAATATTCTGAATCCATCTTGGTTTGCCCACGTTGAACAATTTTCAGATTTTTCACTTTGAGTTTCTGCAAGAACTTCGACAAGTGGGTTTGGGGGGTAAACAAGGTGCACTATAATAAATCAGGCATCTCCGACTAGCTTTACAAAATTTTTCAAATCATTTTTTCGATGCGAACAAAATCCATATCGGTAGTGCCAGACCTCGCAGAACATCAAATGAAGAGAGCTCAGGTGTTAACCGATACAGCTTTTCCTCCTCCTTTTGATAGACGGTTTCCCCTGCGATTCGTAAAAATTTCGTGGACGGAAATGTCTAATTGTAGATTTTTGAACTCATTATATGCTGTACTAGTTTTTTTTCAAATTTGATATTTTAAAGCAGTAACCTTCTGTCGATTGTTAAATAATAATCAACTTATTTTGCTGGTAATTGATGCTTTCGTTTTATGTCAATGCTTTCACTGCTGTCACTGTCACTTTTGGGAAAATTATCTTGATATTGGAAAACAAGCTGAAAGCGCTAAAAAGTCAGTGTATTGCACTGTGTTTGCTCTATTCATCTGTTATCAAAACTTTTGAAGTTCAAATGGAAAAAATTCTATAAAATTGCCAATTTATACGCGTTATAAACCATGGGTAAGAAATTTCGGCGATTATTTGGATGCACACAAGAGCAATTGATTGGAAACACGACTGCTAAAAAGAAGAAGAAAAGCTGCATCGAATAGTGTTTGAAATGCTTGCCTGTATTTCTTCCACCTGTCTTACAAATCAAAAAATAAGAAGGAATGAACTTTGGAAAATATTAGGTTGTCCCAAAAGTTTTGTCGGTGTTTTTCATAGCTCACTAAATTTTAAAGAACACCAATCCATAAACGCTCCAGCCACCTTTTGATTCAGATTTTCGTTCTCTTTCTTACGGCTATAATTGCTTTCTGACCTGCTTGTGTTTCTGATGCTAACACCATGGATTTTGAGCATCTCAACAGTAATGCCAACCTTTCCTAAATTTTTAGAAATTTTTATCCTATTATTTCTAGAGAGCGCTGGCAACGGTTATATAAAGCAAACCTTTGGCTACCTTGTACCTACTTTAGATTACATGGGACACTTTTATCGTCTGTAATAATCATTTATTAAAGAAAAACATGCTTAAACCTTTCAGAAATTTTTGAATGAAATTTTCAAAAATTAGCCGAACTTTGAGTAGATGAAAATGACGGGTGAAGAATTTCAGAAACTATCAAAAAAATACAAAATCGTGATTCGAAAATGCATCCTTAAAAAAGAGAAGGAAAAGCTGCATCGAATGCATGTTGAAACTCGTTTAGGTCTTCATTGTGCGTAATCTTATAGTGTTCTGAAGAAATCGACAAAACTCTCGGGACAACCTAATACATGTATCCTGCAGGATGTCCCAAGAAATGTGCCTACTGTTTGATTGTTAATATCTCTTTTTCATGAAATCTTTCGAGAGGGTTCAGCGTTTCTTACAACTGGCTTCAACTTAGATTTGCAGTATTCTTTTCATTACTGTGGGATTACGGTAGGAAATCACAGCATGTGGCGCCACTGTTGAGCGGACAGCTCCAAAAAATTTTTTACTAGTTTGAAAATTTTTGTGACAAGGTTTTCAGTCAAGCTGATTTCACTTCATGGCTTTTTGCACGTTCATAAATCTTTTAAATGGTTTAATCATTTCTGACAAATATCAGAAATAGCTTTTACGCAGTGGCGTACCGAGGGAAGGCCCCCCCCCGAGAACGGATGGCGAAATTTTTGAAAGTTACTTACATGAGTTATAAAAACGCGCAAGTTACTTGTTTGTACTTGTAAATAATTAAAAGATTTTTTAAAATTTTCAAAAATTCATTTTAGCCTTATAAAAAATTTTTTCGGAGGCGTGGCTAACGCCATGCCCCCTTTTTTGAAATTTCGGAGTTCTGAGCCCACGAAACTTCTAGGGAGCATACCAAAAAATTTTTCTGAGTGCATGGCTGGTGCCATGCACCTTCAGCAGCTAAGTTT
>CATQJL010000112.1:78316948-78333685 GCA_958299035.1 Cylicocyclus nassatus
AACAGCTCGTAACTTCTTCAGAACTGCATGAATCATGTTGCGACTTCATAGGTTAGATTCTTCTCATCAAGAGCTTTCAGATGATATATAATATGTGGGGGTTTAGAGCCTCCTGCGAATTATGACCGGGAGGGGAGACTTTTCAGGCCAAAGTCTCCCCCTCGCCCATTTTAATGTATTGGCTGGATGGGCGAGGGGGAGACTTTGGCCTAAAAAGTCTCCCCCCCCCGGGCATAATTCGTAGGAGGCTCTAAACCCTTACATATCATATATCATCTGAAAGCTCTTGATGAGAAGAATCTAACCTATGAAGTCGCAACATGATTCATGCAGTTCTGAAGAAGTTACGAGCTGTTGAAGTTCAAAAAGCTGTTTTTTACCTGCTTTTTCAAGAGCCTGGATCTCGGAGATGTTTCAATGGATCGGAACGGACAAGACATATTCTGATAAGGCAAACCTTACTCTATAAAACCTATGAAGTCGCAACATCATACACTTCTACATTCAAGATTTATAAGAGTTTAACTCTCAAAAGTCAAAAAACACGCAAAAATGGCAAAAAGTTTTAGAGCTCTGGTTTTCAACGACTATCTCTTAAATCGACCCGATTCCTTCACTAGCTGATAGAGCAACATTTACTCTTTAAAACCTATGAAGTCGCAACTGCTGACATCTTCAAACAACAGATTTATAACAGTGGAAATTTTGCATGATTTTTCACTATTTATTTATTCGAAATTCTGATTCTCGGCCGTTACTGCCTGGATCGATCTACTTTCTTCGCTGTACGTTATAACAAAATTTGCTTAATAAAATACGTACAGTCCAACAAACTTCTACTTCCAAATACACCATTTACTAAACACGTCTATTTTAAATTTTTATAAATAAAATTTATAGATATTTTTAATATTCATCGTATCTGTGGCCCTAAAGAGGGCAGTTAGGTCGACGTTAGACCTAGAAAGATAGCTCCGTTCGTCCGTTCTATCCTCCCCCCGCACCTCCCCCCCCCCCCCCCCCCCCCCCGTCGACGTTTTTGGGAGGTGAGTGTCCGACACTACCACCTTCACTTTTGGCCGGCCAGTGGTAGCTGAAACCACCTTCACTTTTGGGGGACCCGGCTCCCCCTATCGCACCTCTGTTTCTCGGTGCTCGGAATTTCAGGAATGCTATTTACAAAGACAAATATGGGAGGAAAACTTTACAGATTCAAAAACTTTATGGCTTCAAAATATCAAGAAAAAATCATGGGGTTAGATTCAATAGCTTGGAAATTTTTCTTAACTTCAAAAAGAAAAAAAGATTCACAGCTCACGAAAGTAAACTAAAAATCACTGTTCTCGGTTCTCGGTTCTCGAATTCTCGGTTGCCACGGATTAGCCTATTTTATGAATTACCAGCTGGCTTACCCGGCTTCGCCCGGCTTTGTCAAAACACTTTGATAAAGTTTCATTCCGTTCTCTGTACAACCTTTCCCTGTGCCCACTCTATACATACAATTCCCTATTCCCGCTGTGTTAGTAATCAACATGCTCACCTACCTTCCTCACCAGCCCCCAGCCCCGTAGCTCAAACTTTGCAAAAAAGAAAATAAAATTGATAAAAGTAAGGGTAATTCTAAAAACTGATGACGGTATTCGGCTATCGGGCCCCAAAATGTTTGATTTTGCTCAAACTCTGTAATGGGGATTATTTGAGAAGCTGATGACAAATATCGTAGTCATTTCGCGTCGCAGCGGGTAAACATCATGAACCTGAAACCTTGGTAGAGAATTACCTAAAGTGCCGTTTCAAGAATATCGTGCGCTCAATCCTTACGATAAAGGCAATTCGTGTGGTATAATAGTTTCCCACGACCGTAATGCTTTCTTTGTAAAACCACTGCCGCGCGCGATACACCCTTCGGCGGCTTTTGCCTAAGCAAAAACAGGGGGAGGGAGATTTGCCGCGCGCGTTACGCGTTAGGACAGGTTATCAGGATGGCGTTGGAGACCTCCATGCAAAACGATTTCATTTCTTCGTTTCGGGAATATCTGGGATCTAAATTGGCCCGAAAGCGAAGAAATGTCTATTCAAACCCTGCAACTCACCATAACTTCACTAATGTGTTATGACAGCGAGCAAGCATCATATTTATAAGCAGTATACTTGTGAACAGTTACAGGTAAGGTTTTAAGCAAATCCTGAAACTTCGACCCATCTACAGCCACCGTAACCCAAGAAAATGCACTATCCTGCGAAATCAGCATGATATTAATGTTCAACGCGCTAAATGACCACCCTAGACGAAGTTTAAAACAAATCTATGTTTTCGACCCCATACCGTATAACCACCATAACTCTATGAAAGGTCCCAATATGCAGAGAGAGTATGAAATTCGTAATCAGCATATCAAATAAGTTTTCTGGACCGTACTCCAGCTGTCATAAAATAATGCTTGACCCCTGTTAGAGATTACTTAAGAGTGACTTTGAATCGGTAACGACAATGTTGGGCCTTTTCATAAGGGCATTCTTCCCTACTTACAGCAACAGCTTTCTCTAACTAAAGGTTTATTAACAAGAAAGGGTATTATAGAGCGGCACAAAGGGTGCAGAATGGAGTGCATCAAAACAGAGCCAGGATGTGAAAGGAGTTCAAACTATATCAATAGAGGACCTAAGAATATAGGGAAACTCGAAAATACAGGGAACATATGTAGCAGGAAGGAGGGTAATGAAGAAATGGGATACACATAAAGTAAAGATGAGAATGAGTGGATGATTATCTGTCGCTGAGCCGGCCGGAGCCGGCTAGCTCGGTGCCTCTCTCTCTCCTAGGGGCGGGACTTAGTCGCTTATATAGTTAGCGGGGGCGGGGCAGGGGTGCAGGGCCAATAGCGCATTACCGTAGCTAGCGCTTTTTCTACACAGCCGAATTCATGATTTTGGCTTCCTACCGTACAACTATCGTAATCACACGGGGAGACGTTCTGCGGAGAAAATGTGATATCTGTAATCAGCATGTAAGATAATCCTTATACACGAAGTTGAGCAAGCTCTACGACAAAAAATTTTGGCGCCCGTATAGCCGAATAGCGTCAAACTAATATTGTACTCGTAATCAGCATGCTCGATTACCCCGCTGTGCCAACTCCCAGTCCCGTAGCTCAAACTTTGCAAAAAATCGATAAAATCGATAAAAGTAATGGATAACTCTAAAAACTAATATTGTACTCGAAATCCCCATGCTCACTTACCCCCTGTGCCAACTCCCAGCCCAGCAAGTGAACTCTGCAAAGAAATCGATAAGAATCGATAAAATCGATATCAAGCGATAACGAAAAGTAGCCTACGACACCCCCTTCGCCCCGAATTGTATGTGCGCCTAGTTTGGTCCGGATCGGTTCAGAAATGGAGTTTTCTATTCGGAACATACGTACAGACAGATATACAGACAGGCAGACATTCAGCTTTATATCTTACTAGTTGACTTGCCCGGCTCCGCCCGGCCCTGTCATTATTATATTCGTAATCAGCATGCCCGATTACCCCCCCCCCCGTGCCAACTCCCAACCCCGTAGCTCAAATTTTGCAAAAAATCGATAAATCGATATCGATCGATGACGAAAAGTAGCCTATGACACCCGCCGGGGCCCGAAGTGTATGTGTGCCAAGTTTGGTCCGGATCGGTTCAGAAATGAAATTTTCTATTCGGAACATACGTACAGACATACAGACAGACATACAGACAGACATACAGACAACAGACAGACAAACAGACATTCAGCTTTAGATATAAGATATCTAAAGCTTCAGCTTTAAATCTTATATATAAAGCTAAATGTCTGTTTTTCTGCTCAGAGTATCGCCGGGGGTAGGCGGCCATGCGATTTATAGGCAAGCGGGCACCGGAAAAATAATTCGCTGATTTCTTTCGGTCCGCTTGCAGAAATTTGGGAAAATGTTGGATATTTCCTGGTCGAACGTGTAAGGATTATTCATGGATTAGTTGCGGCGCAGTGGCCGCATTCCCGCGGAATTTCCGCGAGAATATGCAAAAATTTTGAGGGCTGCACGGTCCTTTGTGAAGGACTGCAAGCCCGTGAGTAGCAGAAGGTACCCCAAACTCGAATAATTGAACCATCGATGACACCTCTGCCATAGAGTCTCACTGCTCAGCGTACGCCCGAAATGCGTAGAAAAAGTCCGAGCGCCTGCTGAAAGCTTGGCCATTTTGGCCGCTCACTGAAAGAGATTGTGACGAGCGCTTGCAGAAAATTTTGTATTGCTGCCCGCTGGCAGACGTTCGCTGCAGATTTTGTCACGCCCTAAAATTTTGCTGACCGCTTGCGGAAAAGCGCGAGTTTGCGGACCGCCTGCCCCCGGCGATTATCTGAGTGTATGATCTCAGCGATGCTTTATCAAACTTATCAAGCAAGCGTGCAATCAATTCTTGCGTGTTCCCATACTTGTGCTGGGGGAACTTGACTGCTTTCGAGTAGTTTTCTGAAGTCACTTGAAATTTTTCGGTTGCTTGGTAGGCCTCGCCGCGAACTGCCTGCTTTAAGTAGTTGAATTTATAGAGCTCGGGAAGCTGCTGCTAGTGGATTGTTGTTGAAGAGCTCCCAAAAACTGTCCCACTCCCATATATTTCCTCGGAATATGGGAATGGCAATACTGGAAGCTCACCCCCCAACGTGGAGTATACTTGAGAAGTAGTTCTTTCCGCTTCTTGAGGTGGCGTGTTACTTGCTTCCCTTGCCCAAGACACGCAAACGGTGTAAGCCTGTCTGCGTGACTGGAGGAGTACCAAGCAATCAAATGCCGAGGCCAAAACTTCCTCCGCTTTAGTGTAATACTCTTCGAAGCTATCGAGCTTTTGTTCGTCCAAGCCCTGCAGGCTTGAGACGTCTGTAGCGTATTACCTCAAATGCTTCTCAATCTTCTCCGTGAATGCCGTGATTACCCATTCCTTCATTCAGCTGCCGCAGATTTTCTCCGAGTTCTTCACCTTCTTGTGATGCAGCCGTAAGCGTTTCAGTCCTTCATTCTTGAGATAGATTATGGTTTCTAACTTCTTCGTGTAGCGTATTAGTAGTCGCTTGCAAGTACCTAATCGCATCGCCATTCTTCACCAGTTCTACAGTCGAGTAGATTTCCTGCTTAATATAGTGTCCCTGCAGACGCGACAACGCTGGGGCGTCATAATTGCCTGACGACTTCCCGAGCTAGTGTTTTTCAGTGTTTTCTTTGTTTATTCTATGCTTTTTGGGTGTTTCGTTGCTGATAAAGAAGAAAAGGGTAAGTTAGAGAGTAGTTTCTGTTTTTGAGAAGTTCTGTCATTCGCATATTTACAGGTATCCACATAGAAGCAGTTCGCGTCAGCTTCTTGTCTATTTTTCTGTCACTTTATGTCTCTTTCTTCTTGTGAGGTACTTCTTTGAACGCTAGTGGGTTTTTGCGATTGACTTATTGTCTTTATCAAATGAAGTACTTGATTAAAATGCTATTTCTTGTGGATGAAAGCCGAAGTTGCTGCAAGACCTGTCAACTAGCGTTCAAAAAAACGCCTCACAAGAAGGAGGGGGTTTGAAAGAAGAAGTGACAGAAGAAAAGGAAATGACAAAAAAATAGACAAGAAGCTGACGCGAACTGCTTCCATGTGGATATCTGTGAATATGCGAATGACAGAACTTTTCAGAAAACAGAAACTACTCTTTAACTTACCCTTTTCCTCTTTATCAGCAACGAATCAACTAAAAAGCATGAAATAAGCAAAGAAAACACTGGAAAACACTAGCTCGGGAACTCGCAAGGCATTTATTCACGCCCCAGCGTTGTCGCGTCTGCAGGGACACTATATTAAGCAGGAAATCTACTCGACTGTACGTAGGTTCGAAGCTTGCGACAAAGTAACCTGGTTCAAAATTTGCAAACAGATTTTAGCCTGGTTCAAAACTGCAACAAAAATAGTTCGGTTCAAAATTTGCAACCGAAATTTAGAGATTGTTTCAAAACTTGCAACCAAAATTTGCTGCCGTTTAAAAAGAGTAGTCAGGTACAGTCGAGTAGATTTAGCGGTAAATATAGTGTGCTTGCACAGAAGGTGAAATGCGGTGAAATTTGCGCGTGAACAAGTAGCCACGTCAGTACCGCGGGTATCTTGCGCGCGCAATTGGCCGGCGTCACAGTCGAAACTATTTCTTCACGCGCCAATTTTACCGCATTTCACCTTCCGTGCAAGCACACTATATTTACCGCTAAATCTACTCGACTGTATGTCAGTACTGCGAAATCGTTAGATTGACCTGAGTTCGTCGTCTGCTCGATGCACCATGTAGAAGATGTTCTGTTTGTGTTGGGTTTTTTTGACTTCTTGTCACGGGGCTTGTGTGTTGATTGAAGACGAAATGTTCAAATATGTTTATCTTCTATCTTCTACTCCAATACGTGAAGGCTTCTTTTCTTCGCCGTAGGGTAACACTTGAGAATAAGAAAACTTGAGGGATACTTGCTCGATTACTCACTTGCGTTGGAACCATGACCTTACGGCGAACTAGAGTCTTTTTATACAGACATATATCCTGATAAAATAAGCTTCTCATAACATTTTGCACGGGAAATGAAACATAGATTGTTGCAAGATAAGCGATATGCTGCTAAGCTCAACTTGAGACTACAGAAATCGATAATGATAGTGCATCACAAATACTTGACTTAACAAATAACAGATGAACAAATACATACAAATACTTGTCAAATAATATACAAAATAAATGAACAAACAAGAGAAATAAGTGTATACCAAATAAATGATCAAAGGCAGTGTTTGATATTTACATTTGGTCGTTGTCGACATGATATATCGGAGTCATGAAATTTGCGATGAACCACAAGTCGAAAGTTGGGGTTTACCGAAAAATCCAATCTTCGGAAAACTCATTTGTTCTCATCGGCAAAATATTAGGTCGTTTCAAAAGTAATTTCGCTTTTTTCAAACGGGCACCACATTTGATGGAACAAAGGTTTCTGAGAGATCTTGGAAGCATTCGATGCAGAATTTCATTCTCTTTCTAATGATCATGAAAGTGTTGCAAAACAGTCAATGAGCTTTCTGAAAATAACCAAAGTATGCGACCCATGCTTTTTGAGATAGTCTAGTTTCACAATTTTTTAAAACTTTCACATTAATCCTCAGAAGAAGTTCAAGTAATTGTTCGATAGAGCAAACCATATAGAATGCAAAACTATTTTTTTATCCTTTCCATAGCTTGTCATACATTTTTGACAGAATTTTAACTGATGCTACCGATTTTCATACCTGGGCAGCTAAATCCTCGTAGAACATCAAAAGAAGAGCAGCTCGGCCACTATTCGACGCAGCATTTTCTCCTCTTTTCAACAGGTGGTTTTTGTTTCCGATTCGTTTAGTTTTCGGGGATAAAATCATTACAATTCATTTTTTCAAGGAGCCTCATGCTGTACCTGAAAATCACGAAATTTGATATTTCGAACCCGTAAACCCTCACTTGCTTTGCAAAGTTAGTGCTAACTCATAGTACATTCTTGGTAGTCTCAAATTCCGAAAAATTATGATGTTTGCTGCGATTGTGGCTGAGGTGGGCCTGCCAAAATCCGATGGCTCTGTTAAAAAATCTTTTAAAAAATTACGGCGAGCTAGGAGAAAGAGAAAAAAGTAGCACTGTATTCTATGAGGTTTACTCTATCGAATCGTTACTTGAACTTCTTCTGAGGATTGATATGAAAGTTTTAAAAAATTGTGAAACTTGATCATCTTAAAAAGCATAGGTCGCAAGTTTTGGTTATTTTCTGAAAGCTCATTGATTGTTTTGCAACATTTTCATGATTACTAGAAAGAGAATGAAATTCTGCATCGAATGCCTCCAAGATCTCTTAGAAACCTTTGTTCCATCAAATGTGGCGCTCGTTTGAAAAAAGCGAAATTACTTTTGAAACGACCTAATACTTAGCACTTTGTGCTAGATAACCAGTAAAACTTTGGAAGGTTTTCTTTAATTTGAAAGAAAGAAAAACGACTTTGAAGAGAAACGCCGGGAATCATCAGGGATCCTACGAAAGCTGGAAAGTGCGGCTCGTACAGCTTCTCGCTCCTGTTCAGTGTGTTCATAGTGAAGGATGGCGGGTATACTTACGGATAGGTAGACAGCGTGCAATCCAAATATCCAAAGCTTCAAAATATGAAGTTTTCTGTCAAGCTGCGATCCCCTCCCTAGCGGGGATGTTGGTGCATGCGGCTCTAAGTGTTTGTAGACGATTTCAAGTGCGTATCAAACTCACAATAAAACTATCCGCTCTCCACCGAATCACCCTTGACCTCTCGCCTTTAATGAAAGCATGCTAACCACTACACTACTGCACCACTAATGTACAACGCAACATCCGCATCTGAGAGAGCGCAAAATTAGGATTTTTAGGCTTTTGTAACTCCTTCCAAAAGAGCAAAACGAAATGCAGTTTTGGAAATAGCCTTCAAGATTGCTTCAGAAGGTAGGCATCTCATATCAAACGGTCATGGCCTTCAAAAGTACTTCCCTTGTGAGATGCAACAAGCTGTTTTTACATCTGCCTCTGCAAGCTCTTAGAGGTCGAAGCCAGAACTACAGAATGGTGTATGGATGGTAGGCAAACATCTTCTTAGAAAGAGAAATATGAGCGACCCAATGGGTACATACCCTTCGCACCCCATTTTCTACGAAAAATTTCGTGCATTGAAAGAACTGGTTACCTAAACAATTTTTATTTGAATTTCTCAGAGTTTTTGGTGCAATACCATGTTTTAGCCTAATTTACAAAGGTGATACAACAAAAAAAGGAGTCTTTTTACACTCTCTTGGACACGACTGACCTCATTCGCGTAGGCGCACATGGTAGCTAAAGTCAGAGTATAGTATAAAATACAATGGGGAATGTCTGCACATTGAGTCAAGCAGTTTATGTTTGGTCATCATTTGTGCTTGCATCGCGACGAAATTGTCATAAGCAGTAAGTAGGAGTTTAAAGATGTTTCGATGTTCATGGGGTATATAACAGTTAGTATGCGGTAGTTCAAGCACCAAAGAGACGGATAATGGGCATAGTTTCCTTGCTCTTTTAAAGGATGGAGAACCTTAGAGCCAAGATAGTCTACAGTGAGTAGTTTTAAAACATTTTCCCAACGAAATTTTGCACACCACTCTACAACTTTTTTCAAGTGTTAAGCTTATTATTTATGCTTAATCTATTAGGTTGATACATAATTTAGGCAAATTTTTCTTACGTCTTCCTCCCTTCTCGAGGCGCTGTTTCTCAAAACAGAACAATTTTCTTAGAAAACCTTTTCATGCTGACTTTCAAGGCGTTTCTTCTGATTTCTTGTGTATGGTGTGCTTTCGTATATCTTTGTTCATTCTGAGATTCAAAGCTTCAAAGATAAGAGATCTCAGAATTTTTTCCTTTTGCTCTCTTTTTGCCCTATGACGGAAAGTATTAGAGTTTTTCGAAAAAAATACGCCTAGGAATGCGAGGCTTTCGTGGTACAGAATGCTCCTGGAACCAGAATATCCAAAAAATTTTGAGCTGAGAAATTTCGGGCATTTTGAGGGCCGTTGAGGCTTTTTGCTGCCATGTAAAAATCTTCATCAACAAGATTGCAAAGCTTTCGCACTATGAAACTAGGATACCAGTGCACCTAGTGGACTCAGTAGGCAAACGTTAGGACTTTCTAACGAAGAAAAATTAAAAATTAACAAATTTTGATATTAATATTGAAAAAAAGAGCACATAGCCATTATCGAAAAAGAAACCAAATTTTTGCCTACTCTGGAACGCTGAAAGAAATGAGTACTAACGATTTTTCTTGCGGTATCTCCGCGCAAAAAAAAATTCCGCATAATGCCTTAACTGCACTGTAAACAGAGAATCATGTATACAATGAACATAGTTTGCGCCACTCTAATACATTTGGAAAGTTAGTTATGCTCTCTCGAATCAGAGGTTTATTGAGAAAATTTTTGGACATTTTCGGGCTTAAAAATCCTTCTCATGAAGACTATGACTAGACAAAAGTATGTGTTGTATAGCTAAAAATTTGTCGTTCGCAAAATTTTTAATTGCGTTCAGCAAGACTGCCTCTGGATGAGGTTACTATGATTTTAAGACGAACTTCAGAAAACTTGCGTATTATAGTTTTACCCACAATACTATGCAAGTGATATACGAAATCCAACGTATTCCCATGTATCCATGACAAGCAATACGATGTTAGAAGTAAGTTATATCAGGTGACTCTAGTTCATTATGCAGTGCAACATTCGCCATTTGCTTCTTGTACTTAGCACTTTGTGATGCAATGTCTATAATCTAAAAATAGGTTAGGGCAATTTGTTAGGTTTTCGTAGAACTATTAAGGTATTCAATTGTTTTTGAACATTTTTGCTTTTGCAAGTAATAAGCTTAAGTTTATTATAGCCGTGTAAGTTTTCTTACTCAGGCATTGTTTTGTATGAAATGACTGGAGGGAATTCAAATTTAATTTTCATGCTCTAATCACCTAACGGTACAAACTAGAGAATTCTCACTAGCATTCAAAATTTAGCTCACTCATTTTTGATATTATATTTTCAAAATTCAAATTTTTCTATGCAGAACAATAAGCTTTCGTATAGCATTTCCGATAATTTCCCGTAAAAATTTATTTACATCTTTGCTTACTAGTAGTTGCCCAGCAACAAAGCGCAAAAACAATCTTCTGACCGAAAACAAAGCCTTATATGTCTTAAAAAGGAACAATGCTCTAATCAAACATCATTATTTGAGACAACATATATCAAAATTTTTTTTGAAATAAAAAAAAGAAATGAATTCATTTCTCGGGCAAGTTATGATTGAATATCAAATTCAGTCAAAATCCAAATTCTTTGCCTAAAAAAAAATGAAAAATGCTATAAATCGCTATTTTTCACAACAATTTCAATTATCTGTAACTTCTTTTAGACACTTTGGTTCAGAAAAACATTTTGCATACTAGATTTTTTGAGAGGTCTGATAAATTGATGGGTTTTTTTGAGGAATCAATAAAATTTGTGCACTACATTCAGGTACCCTGACTTCAAGGGATATGCTCTGTTAAAACGTTTCTGGCTCAGCGACACATTACTTCTTCCATAGGAAGATTGGGAGATGATCACTAGGAGCAAGATCTCGAACGATTATTGCCAATACCTACGCTCTATGTAAAAGATAATGTTACACGACAGCGGCGATACAAATTTTTTCCAAACCACATCGAGGTAAGTTTTATACAATCCATCCATCATTCAGTACATATCATTTGTTACATAAGTTTTGTTACACTCAACTGAAAAAAATTTTCATAACTTTGTCAAGTATTTCTTTCTCCAAACTATGTGTAATGTGCAGATTTTTGATTTATACATGTCACACATAAAAAATCAAATTTTCGAATTTTTTCAAAAATTTTTCGAGTTATTTTTGGAATTTTCAACTTTTATTGAAAAGCTTAAGCTTTTAAATTGTCCAATAGTTCTACCAACGCTTCTAGAAGCCCATGAAAAAATTAAAATTTGGAAAAGAAGAATAAGAGATGTTTTAGAAAATAAAGAAAAAATGAAGGTTGGAGTGCCTCTATAGAGTTGCCTTTATATCAATGTAAGACATGTGGTGAAGGCATAATTGGTGCCAGCGGATAGCCCTTTACCCCCTTCCCATATATGCCAGATATGAGATCCTGCCGAATTTTCTAAAGTTTTCAGAGAAAGACGAAGAAAGTGTAACAAAACTTATGTAAAAACCTAGTAAAAGAACAGGTTGTTCCGGAAATGCTGTCGTTATTTTTTTATAAATTCCTATCTTCTTGCTTGTATTACGAATCAGCTTGGCACTAATCTTGCTAGAAAGAAGAGCTCGTGAGCATTGTAATGACACCTACGTGGCTTTCTTCTACGCATTTTGGTTTGAAAAATATCGAGAAATATTCACTGCGAGATAAGTATTGCCCCATGCTCCTCCTTCTCTTCTCTTCTTTGGGCAGTCAAAAAACGCCAAAGATTGCTTTTTTTGTTTATGCATGTAGTTTGCACCTGGTGATCTCTCAGCGTTTAAGTTACATAAAGAGATGCTAATTGTGTCGTTCAGATTGCTATAGCAACTCTTAGATCCTGAAGATTAGCGGAATGATACTACTATAAAGGCTTTGAGTGTAATATTTAAGTTTTGAAATACGATATTTGCTGATGAGGAATTGATCAATACTGCCACTAATAATTACAACAGTAGAAATTCCACTTCAAAACGTTTCCATTTTATACTGTAGGTCCTCTTGTCTTTAAACCTGGGCATCTTCTGGATCAAGTACTGTTCAGTTTTATTGTGCCGTAACAGGTTGGTATAGATGATATACTATTTATTGCCTGACGTTTCGGCTTTACGCCGTCTTCAGAGGCTGAAAAGGCGTCAGTCACCTTGATGTACGTACTTGGCCGTCAAACATCTCCCCCCACTTGTCATTTGATTCATCTAAGATAGAAGTAGGGAGTACTGGAGTAAACTCCACCCACCAAGTATATCACCGTTGTTATGCTTGCAGCCGCTCGAGATGTCGATCGAGTGCGATGTCAAAGTAAGCAGTCAGGACACTTCGAGACTGCTTAAATACGAGCACACAATCTTATAGATTACAGTATGATATATACGGCATCAAGTCACTCGTTATAGACAATTTCTCATTCTTGCCATTCAGTTTGGGATCGCGGGCAAGGATGTAAGAAGCTTCCAAGGCTTTCCGTGCGGAAATCTGATGTTCGTAAGCCAAGATCTTGCACCTAATGTTGTAGTCAGTACCACCAGTACTCTGCGTTGATACCACTGCTTTTCTATGTTTTCCGAGTGGACTTACTATGCTTTGCCGTTTCTTACTAGCTAAATGTTCACTTATGCGCACACTCAATGGCCGCCCAGTCTCACCTATATAGATGGCGGAGCACTGGATGCATTCAATTTGATACACCACGCCAGATTTTGCGCAGTCTCCAGGTCTTCCGTATGGGCAAACTACGCAATTTCGTGAAACACAGGCTCTATCGTACAGTCTGTTACGTACTAATTGCTTTTTAATGTTGTCTTGCGGGATATTCACTAAGACAACGTCTTTCTCAAGCTGCGCCTGTGTCAGACATTGTTTGATTGCTGTAGTGACCCTTTCGGAGATGTAGGTGCACATCCATAATCTCTATCCATGCTGAGTCGGTTTCCGTGCGAAAGGCAGCTACACCAGCGAGAACCTAGTATCAATCTAGTCATGGCACCTAAGTTTTATAAAACCAGAACATGATAAAATAAACTTACCATTTCGTGGATTTCATTGATCTCCTTGTACAGAGCTTGAATCACGGTTGTGCAAGTTATCATAGCTAGAACGGCACCGACGGAAGCCACCACCACTAGGCTCTTCTCCCGCATTGTTTAGTCGGAATCCAAGTGTGACTGGCCGACACCGATCGGCTCCTTTTAAAAGCTCCCTATCGTGTGGTCAATGGTTGCTCAAGAATTCTTCAGCTCTTCTTACGTCCGAAAAGTCAAAGAAATTTTTAGACGTCGTCATATATTGCATTTATGGGAATGCCGCTAATACTGCGGTACCTGTTCTCAATTTAACGGCACTAACTTACGCAAAAAACATAAAGTTTATGCATACTTCCAGATAAGTATTCTCTGCTTGATCCGCTCACTAGATTTTTCCGGAGACAGCCTTATTTTACCATTGTGCGTATGCCTGTATATGTACCTGTATATGACACCGTTCAAGGTGATCTGCTCGGTTATCGCTCATTTTTTGGCCTATTGGCAATTGAAGAATAAATATCCTAATGGATGAGCTAACAATTTTCCCACTATGATCGTTAACACTGATGCTCAGACTTGTTTGCATTTTTTGAAAGATGTTATGTGAGGTTTGTTGAAAGTGGACGCCGACATTTTTAGCTGGAATTTAGTAATAAAAGTGAGACACACAATCACTATATAACGTTATAAGAGTTCAAAGGAGACGCTTCTTTATTTCGACAAGGGTGGAATAGTCCATTATAACTTTGTAATGGTTCAGAAGGAGCGGAGACAAAGGTAGCAGCAGTTTGAACTGAAAAAGTTGGAGTTTGATTAATAAAGTCAAAAGCATTCTCATAATATAGGATGGACCTCGGCCAGCTTGGCCTAAGAGTTTCAGTCTCGGGTAGCAGTTTTGTGTTTCCCTTTTTTTGAAATTTGAATGAAAGGAAAGTTTTTTAGAAGCCTCTTGTGCAAAAAAATTCTTTAGTTGAAAAAGTCTCTGATTTGACAAGTGTAGACTCAAGTCGAAATTGAGCCATTCGAGAAGCCGGTAGGAATTCGTTTACATAAATGTCCACGGTTTTTGTAATTTTTCTATCCTTCTAATTTCTACGTCTACAAAGAGAAACGTTCAAAAATGCTGTTTATTTTTTTTTTGCTTTACGTATACTTAATACCGCTTACCCATCAGTGCAAGTTCGAAATTTGCACCCATTGATTGAAAGGGTACCAATAGAGTTGCGTGCATTCTATTATTGCATAGGTTTCCTTCGAAGTGTACCTAAAGGTTTCCACCTTTCAGTTTTTTCTATGTGTGCGTAGAGATGCTCTAGTGCTCATGAATGAGGTGAGAAGCATCAAAAAACGTGCGTACTGCGGGTGCGCCGCGGAGGAACCTATGAGAAACTGACCAGGGCAACACTATAAAAGACAAACGATGGGTTGATAAATAGCTAAAGTATTAGTGAGCGGGCGCGAACGGCGCTATCTGCACCGTTGTAAGGCCTAAGGCATACCTCGCGCGATTTTGTCAAATCGCTACATCCACGCGACTTGGCGGATTGCCAGATTTTTACAAACCAACCGTGCGCGGATCTCGAATGCTTAGGCGCGTCGCAGCGACTACAATCGCGTAAGGTATGCCTTAGGCCTAAGACCTGCTTCCCATGCGCTCTGCGGCTAATAAAGCCGCGTTCGCGCCCAAAGATATTGCGCCTTCGTCATGTAGCAGCCAATATTTTCAGCCGAATATTTGGAAAATAGGGTTTTTTAAAGGTTTTTTTGAAAAACACTTTTTGCTTCATTAGTCATTGCATTAACATAAGTCTGCAAGGTGCGTTGAGGTGTTTATCTCATCAATTCCTGAATTTTTTGGTGCTAATGCTTACAAATTGGTTTTTCAGGACTGATTGCATTTGCAGTTTCCTGGACATAATGTGAAGGCTTCTGTACAGATGGCGGCCTTATTGCGAAAAAGTGTGGAACTGGGCAAGCTATCATTTTATTGCTCCCAAGTTATTATTAGCTTAACAAACGAGTTATACTTTGTGGGGTCATGGTTGGATTATGATTTATGGAATAATTGTGTTGTACCTAATCTTCTTCAGAAGCCTTCTTTTCATGTTCTTTTAGCTATAGAAATCAAATGTCATTGACTTTTCTGAAACAGGGAAAGCGGCATCACACATTAACTGTTCGCAATTTTTTTAGGGTACTGTGAAACACGAAGGAGCTTCATGGGAAAAGCAGAGAAGGAGGATACCGAGAATCAAAATTTACAGCTGCATTATATACAGAGTGCTCTACATGAAATGTGACGGACAAAATTCTTCGTAACTTCGCCTAAACTCAATAAAATTGAACGCTTTTGATTTCATCCTATAAGCAAAAAAATCTGTATAATTCCTTATAGAAAACTTCCAAGAAGTCCTTTGGTGACAGAAATTATTCTGCTCGGAGAAAATTTCAAAATGCGCGCAATGGTTTTTGGCTGAAATTTCGTCGCACGCTCTCACTAGGTCTCCTCCAGCAAATCCAATGGCCTGGGTTTGGAAGAGCGGATTTTTTCCTTACAGATAGATTAGAAGAAGAATTTGTGGGTTCAAGATTGTTTGATTCGGAAGGCCAATTGTTTTTTGTTCATATGCGACAATTATAAAGTTTGATGGACTGCGAAAAAACCATTTTTTGGTCTATTTCATTCCATTTCGAAGATATTCGTTTTCTCCGTATTTTTTGTCCCAATGTGTTTGTTCTCGACTTCATTTTTTTTTAACAAACATGATCAAACTTGAAGGCTTATTGAATCCAGTCGCCGTGGCGACGAAAATCGCAATTTTTCGAAATTTTTAAAAAAGCATCAGAAGCAAATTCGAAGGGCCATGGTGCCTTCTTGGATCAAAACAAACGCTATGGACGCTGTTGGGAGTTTTTAGCATGACTAGACCCTAATTCACGGAGAAAAGAAGAAATTGCAGTTGTGTAAAAACCATTATACGGACATTGAAAAAAAAAATGATGTTTTTCTAGCTCGCCCACCCTCAATCCTCCCGCAAATACTCTTTTTCGTGAGCCTGGAAGAAAAAAGTCTGATTCACGCATTCTATTTGATCTGTCAAAAATGGTGAAAGTTTGGGGACCAAAAACCATTGCGCGCAAATCGAAGAATTTTTGGTAAAGAATTGAAAGAAAATAAATGATTTTACCAAAACCAGGGACAAGTGTCTAGAAAATTTAGAAATCTTATACAGAATTTTTTTCAGATGAGGACAGAACCTTCTGATTTTTTTTGGTCCTTGCAAAGTTATAATATTTTTTTTTTGTGTCACACTTCATATGGACCACCCTGTAAATTATGCAAACAGTTCCTATTTTTCTCCCATCAGATCT